>VCAZ01000097.1:1167500-1217500 GCA_005784505.1 Bagarius yarrelli | reverse complement strand
AGAAGAAGTTCTACTTCTCCCAAAAATAACACATCACATCGAAAAAGAATGAAAGAGAAAAATCACAGGAAACGGAGAAGAATGTTAGGATAAGTAAAGGATATATGAGGGAATCAGTGGTTAAGGTGTTGGACTAATACCAGAAAGACCAGGGTTCGAATCCCAGCACCACCAAGCCACCACTGTGGCACCTTGAACAATTGCTTAGCTGTATAACAGAAATAACTGTAAGTCGCTCTGGATAAGGACGTCTGCCGAATGCTGTAAATGTAATTATAAACTAAAGAGGATGACAAAAATTGGGAAAATAAGCAAACGGAAAGAATTATAAAAAAATAGGAAACGAAAGAGAAGAAATTAGAAAAAGCAATAGAAAAAAAATAAGAGAAACAGAAGAGTAAAAGAGAGGTGGCCAGATAGATGGAGGACAGATAGGAATAAGAGACAGAGAGAAAGAAGGTGAAAGACGGTGTGTGTCCACTCTGCTTATCAGCAGGCTGTCGGTGAACGAGGGACTCATTTTGGGTTCAGGATTAAAGACACTCAAAGCTGAACACAGCAACGTGACGGCGTGGCAGATTAACACACACACACACACACACACACACATAGAGTAAACTGAGTCCACTTTATATTTATGTGAAGAGCTTTTCAATATAGAAAAAAGAAGAAGAGGAGAAAGAAGAAAGAGGGGAATTAGAGGAAGAAGAAGAAAATGAGGAAGAAAAGGGAGAAAAAAAAGGAAAAGAGGAGGAAGAAGAAAAAGAGGAAGATGAAGAAAAAAAGAAAAACTAAAAAGTATTTATATAGTCTATAATAAATCGGATTACAATGTAACAGTGGGATGTATACTACAATGCTATAATACTATGATAAAACAATACTATAATACTATAATAAAACAATACTATAATACTATAATAATATCAATACTATAATACTATAAATACCATACTGCATACTATAATACTATAATAAAACAATACTATAATACTATAATAAACAATACTATAATACTATAATAAAACAACGATAATCTATATACTATAATACTATAATAATACAATACTATATAATAATAATAATACAATACTATAATACTATACTAATAATAACAATACTGCAATACTATAATCCTATAATAAAACAATACTATAATACTATAATAAATACAATACTATAATACTATAATAATACAATACTACAATACTATAATACTATAAAAAACAATACTATAATACAATAATAAAAATATAGAATACTATAATAAAACAATACTATAATACTATAATAATACAATACTATAATTTGAAATAGAAATATAAAACTTGAAATATGTATCTATGTGAAGAGCTTTTCAATATACAGCTGTGTGTGTGTGTGTGTGTGTGTGTGTGTGTGTGTGTGTGTGTTTTGCTTTGTTTTTTTTCTATTTATCAAAAATTAATACATGGCTGAATAAGCAGAATATGTAGAAATTCCATTAAGGGCGGTACACAGAGGGGTGTAACTCCATAACTGTGCATTTTAACGCTGTGAAACCTGCAGTTCTTCTGAAGTGAAACATGCGCCATTGCTTCCTAGTGGAACTACGATGCTCTTCCTTTTTTTTCCAAAGCGCCATTTAATTACAGACCACAAGATCAATTTATTTTACAACAAGTTAATTTCGTAGCTTAGATTAGAACCCTAATTGGGTCCATATATTTGACGACGATGATCTAAATGTCTGTTGACGATGGCGCAAACATAATCAAGCTTCTGTGATTTACAACATGAAAATAAATATCCCGCTCGAAAAATTCACCATATCTCATTTGCATAATCGCTAAAGCACAACAGTAAAAAAGTCAAATACAACAGTGACCTACAAAAGCTGCGATTTTTTTCCAAACCCTGGGATGATGCATGAGGCCCTTAATTGACAATGTGCAACCTGCGTTAAAAAAAAAAAAACACACACACAAACACACACACACACACACACACACATACAGAAAACCATCTTCGTTTTATTACCCTATATTAATTTTCCACTGTCATTACACCAGTTTAATTCTTGGATGAGCTGCGAAACACACCCGATGCCAAGATAATAAGACATAGCGAAGTTCATCCCAACCCTTCCTTCACCTCAGCTGTTATTCATCACGATGGAGTGTGTACACCACAAACATGCCTCTCCCTGAGACCAGATGAGTTATGAGCTCATATATCCTGATTTAAACCCCTAAAAAGGCCACAATATAATTCCACACCCAGGTCACATGTGAGTGTTATTAATGAAATTTCACAAGTGGTAACTTTGAGTAGGAGGGACCTGCCAAAATAATAATTGTAAGGGCTTTTTATAGAAAGTTAATTTTCTTATACAATTTATTCTCCATTAAATCACCGCCGCTTTACCAATTTACAGCCCTATTGGATTTGCCACCATTTTTTTTTTTGTACCTAATTATGAAAGTCTGTATGTCTATTTGGTGTAGAATGTGACAGTTTGCAGATAAACTGATAAATGTTATTATTCATTCATGCATTTATTTATTGCATTATATCATGCATTTATTTAATGCATTGCATGCATTATATCTAGTGCTGAATAAGAGTACCCCAATCCACCAACCAACCAATTTCTAGGTGAAAGCTGGAATACTCATAGGTACCTTAAAAGGGTACCAGGATTGACTTTTTACAAGCTAAAAGGTTCCTACGACATCAGCTAAGAACTTTAAGGCTTGCTACATCAACCTGTGCGAAGGTTACTAAAAGGTTAATAAAACACTTGTTCAAGTTTGCAAGAACTTCACCCGGAAACTTGCAAGGAGGATTCAGGCAGAGGTCCAGTTCACCTATCAGCCACCTGCAACTCAGATCAGTTCACTTGGCTCTGACTTTCCGGTTTCTGATAACGGCTTTATCAATAATTAACAGCAACACGAGGTCTACGAATCGCCACATGCTGCTTTAGGGGCACAACCACCACATATCAGGGACCAACATTTATCATCATCTAGGTGTTTTACACCACCCCTGGCACATAGGGGAGTAAAATAGAGCTCTGCTGTTTAATTATAGAAGACCTTCAGATAAATGTGAGAATATCTAAGCATTTAAACCCAACATTATTGTCAATATTGTGTTGTAGGTTGGTGCATAACATTTTTGAAGGATCAGAAACCACTGGTTAAACCCTGATATGATATTATTTTTTTTATTTTTTTTGTGCGGTTGTATCTTTTTATGAAGAGGGGCCAAATTTTGGGGCTTTGCTATTCTATTCTCTCTTTTAACTGCCACCCATATGCACCTTATGACCACCAGTTTTCATCGAACTGCTCCAAAAGCAGGTATAGATGTAATGATTAGGTGTCCCAATATTTTTGATTATATAGCCTATGTGATACTTACACCCTTTCTTCTTTCTCACGGCTCATGGTCTCTTTGAGTTTCTGTAGACGGCTCTCCATGTTGTTGTTCTCCTGGTTCAGCTGTGCAGTCTCCAGACGCAGCTCACGCAAATTCCTGCAACACACACAGCGCACCCTATGGATTTAAAAGCTTAATTACGGAAGCAACGTGTCAAGCAGTCTTGAAATGAGACTCATCAAGTCTAAGAAACACAATCATTCTAATTAGTTACAGTAGGATGAAAATCCAGCTCCCACATCACGGAGATTAACATCACTGTGATTAACACATCAGACGAACGGCATCATTTTCATCATTATTAAAGTAAATTAACCAAAATCAAAGAACAAAAGGGTGAAAATCAAATACTCAACCTGACATTTAGCTTCACTGATTTGGGCTTGTTGGGAAGGACCACAAAGTTGTTCAAATTCATGGTTGATGATACCGTTTCTTGACAACGTCACCTTAAAATAAAAAAAAGTGAACCTTATAAAAGAGATTTAGCAAAGCAAACTGAAAAAGAAGATGAAGATGATGAAGAAGAAGAAGATGAAGGAGATGAAGAAGAGAGAATGGGCAGATGAAGAAGCAGATAAAGAAGAAGAAGTAGATGAGGAGGAAGAATAGGAACAAGAAAAAGAAGAAGAGGAGGAAGAAGAGGAGGAAAAAGAAGAAGAAAAAGAGGAAGAAAAGAAGGAGAAGAAGAAGAAGAAGATGAAAAAGATAAGAAAAACTAGAAAAAAAGTATTTATATAGTCTATAATAAATATGACGGTACAATACAACTGTGAAATGTATACTACAATACTATAATACTACAATACTATAATACTACAATACTACAATAATACAATACTACAATACTACAGTACTACAATACTATAGTACGATATTGAAATATATAAATAAATGTAAAAACAAATAGTTGTAAACAAATAGCTTACTATAATTAAATAATCCACAAAAACCGGACATTTGTAAATACAGATAATATAATTTACCTAATATTTCTATAGGTTCTGTTTAAGACTGAAAGACGGACCGCAGATCTTAATTCAATTTTTATAAACTCACAAAAAAAAAGTCTAAATGTTTTATAGCGAGTAAATTTCCGACTTCAGTCGCTTCTGTTAACTGTTTGTTTGCGTCACTATGGTAGCGGCAGCTGTCGCGAGAGAGCGCGAGATTTCCGCCATCCTGTCCTGCCGATAGAATGGCATTTAAATCGACGTCTCGGATTGGTTCGTTTTGTTCGGATTTATTGATGACTTGAATTGACATTAAATATAGCTATTATTATTATTATTATTATTATTATATATTTCTTTATTATTATTATTAATTATTATCGAGGAGTTTATTATTAATTATATATTGTTGTTGTTGTTATTATTATTATTATTATCTATTATTATTATTATTATTATTATTATTATTATTATTATTATCATCATCATTATTGTTATTATTATAAGCATATTTCATTTGCTTAAATCAGTATGATATATTTTAATGTAAGACAAAAGGCACATTTCCAGTGAGGAAACAGGGGGAACAGTTTTGTAGAGAGAGAGAGAGAGAGAGAGAGAGAGAGAGAGAGAGAGAGAGAGAGAGAGAGAGAGAGAGAGAGAGAGAGAGAGAGAGAGAGAGAGAGAGAGAGAGAGAGAGAGAGAGAGAGCGGAGAGAGAGAGAGGGAGAGAGAGAGAGAGAGAGAGAGAGAGAGAGGAGAGGAGAGAGAGAGAGAGAGAGAGAGGAGGGAGAGAGAGAGAGAGAGAGAGAGAGGAGAGAGAGAGGGATAGAGAGAGAGAGAGAGCTTAAATAGAGAGAGAGAGAGAGAGAGAGAGAGAGAGGGGGAAAGAGAGATAGGGAGAGAGAGAGACTTTTGACTTTTATGACCTTTATTTAAGTAAATTACATTATACACATGCTCATTGTGACTCAATAAATAAATAAAATAAAATGATTACTAAAACATAATTTCATTTTAATGAATGAGGTTAAAACAGTGAGTGATTAAGAGAGAGAGAGAGAGAGGACAGAGAGAGAGAGAGAGAGAGAGAGAGAGAGAGAGAGAGAGAGAAAAGGGAGAGACAAGATTTGTCTAAATAAAATGGAGAAGAAGTAAATTACCTCTTCAGGTACAGGTAAATTGTCTAATGGGAAGTTGTGGCCTAGTGGCTAAGGTGTTGGACTGATAACAGAAAGACAGGGGTTCGATTCCCAGCACCACTGCTGGGCCCCTGAGAAAGACCCTTAACCCCCAATTGCTCAGTTGTATAAAAGAGATAAATGTAAGTCGCTCTGGATAAGAACGTCCGCCAAATGCCGTAAATGTCTATTGTAAATTTAAGGAACAAGAAAAATTTATTGTCATTCCACAACATCTGGTAGATGAAAAAGGAATAAGATACTGAGGTCCCAGTTATAGCAGCAAAAACTGATACTGTTCAAGATGTAAAATTTTAGCATTTTGTTTTAGAAAAGCAAAATATTTCCGGCTGTTAGATGGCACAATTATTACAGTATGTCATGTCGCAGACCTTAAACTGTTCCATGAATTGTTCATTACAGTATCGTGTCTAGTAGATAAATGAGGTCTTAAGTCTAAGTCTAAGTTAAGTGATACAAGTTTACTGCAAACCGCATACCCAAATCATCACAAGCCAAGCTACAGCAAGAGATATCATTTATTTTTCAATCAATTATTGATTTTATAATTGTTAAATACCCTTATTCATTCACCGCTTTACTTTTTAGAAATCCGGAGCCTGGATAATGGAAACATACAAGACCGCATACAAGGTTGGAGATTGTGTAGTTGTGTAGTTTCTGCTCTTTGCTTTGGCATGCACTTTGTTTAGAACCTCCTGCACATTTCTGCACTTATCTACAATTCTATCCAAAACTAAAGAGAAAAATATTATCACTGTGACTCTGGCCTGGTTCTTGGTACCAGATAAGATGGGTTGATAAAGCGAAATAAAAAAAATCCACAATAAAAATTCCATCAGTGCATAACGCACCTATTTTTCCTTACTGAAACAGATGATAGCTGAGAGAGAAGTTATTCACTTGCTTTTAACAGGCTCCTCATTATTTTTGACATCAAGATGATAAAAAGACTCTGGTCAAGATAAATAATCCATTACTAAAATACATTAAAACACTCATGACGCACAATTTGTCTTTGTACAGTTATAAATTGGCCTGGAAGCAAAAGCCCTAAACTGCCTACTATGTCTTGCTGATAGCTTTTTCCCTTTCCGTTGAAAGGCGGGGCGGGGGGGGGCTAATACATGCCACAATTTTGTCTCGTTGCATCAGATTATATCTTTTTTTTTATAGTACTGTATATGTCATTGTTATAAATTATACTGCTAGTTAGGATTTATCATATATTTTTTAAACACCTTAACCAGCACATGCATGACTGTACTTTCTTTAAGCTGTTGCTGCAATTTTAAACGCAAATAGTTGTCTAGAATGTCACTAAAGCCCAAACATTGCCCTGGTGGACTAGTCTCAGAGCTCCATGAGGACTTGGGGTTTTATGTCTGGAGTTTAACAACTTACATTTACATTTCCGACGTTTGGCAGACGCTTTTTTCCAGCTATCTTATTTGTTTGATCCAACTGAGCAGTAAGGTTTAGATCTTGTTTAGGGGCCTAGGAGTACTCTAGGAGCAGATTAAGGGTGCTGGGAATTGAACCTACACCCTTCTGATCAGCAGTCCAACACCTTAACCCAGAAGTGGGCAATCTCAGTTCTGGAGGGTCGGGGTGTTCTGTAGATTTTAGCTTCAACCCTAATTAAACACACCCGAACCAGCTAAACAAGATCTTACTAGGTAGACTTGAAAGTGTGTTGAGGCAAGTTGGAGCTAAACTCTGCAAGGCACCCCGACCCTCCAGGACCGAGATTAGACGCCCCTGCCCTAACCAGTGAGCTACCACTCACAAACCCAGATGTCCTGCACAGAATCCTGACCTTAAGGCTTGATTTGACAGAGACGGCTGGTTTGGACTCCAGCAGATCCCCGTGATCCCGAATTAGGGAATAAGCGGCTATAGAAGATAAAAGAATGAATGAATGAATAATTAACTATTGTTATTACAACTGAGTAAAATGAACTCCAAATGAACAGAAAAGAATACACACTATGACAGGCTGTAATATTTTTACCCTTTTTTTATCGATTTTTTAGGATTTTTTGCCTTCTTGTTGTGTTTCTTTTTTTTTTGCAGCATTTTTTCAATACTAACACAAGTAAAAAAAATCCTATTATTGGTTTTCTAGTCATATGATTGCAGCCACACAAAGGCTGATTTTTTTATATTCAGTGTTTATGTTGTCATTGAATAATTCCAAGCTTAATATTTATTTTTTCTTAAGCAAATCATTGTTATAATGTAATTCTGTAAATTGTAATTTATTCTGTTCATGTTTGACAAACGTGCACGTCTTTGTTCACCGACATGTCATTATTTTTATTGATTATAATTATGCTATGCCGCTTAAGAGAGAATAGACTTAATCAATAGGACTGATGATTGATTTAGTAAAACAATTTCAGAAAATTGAAAATGTAGAAAAGTAAATGTGAAAATGAACAAAGCATCAACTTTAACAAGGAGCAACTTAATCGTTTACAGACTGATTTTGTAATGTAGACTCCACTGAGGCGAGAAGTATTGAACCAAAGTGCAGTTTTATTTACAAAGGTGACTTTATACAAAACACTAGACAAATAACTAGCAGGAACATCGCAGGAACATCGCAGGAACAAGAACTCACCAAAGTGGTATACAAAACAACAAACCACATAGACAAAAAGATACAAGGTGGTATATGAGCACAAGACTAAACGAGAAACACCTGTGAACAATAATGACCAAACTGACCAATGACACAAGGACAAGGAAAGCACATGGCAGGAAGACATGAGGAACAAGCAGTTATACAAAACGAAACAAACTGCCTGGGCTAGCTACACTAGCTAACATAGCATAGCTTGGCTAGCTAGCATAGCTTAGCTTTACTATCTAGCTAGCAGAGCTAAGATAGTTAGCATATTTTAGCCAGCCAGCTAGCATAGCTTAGCCTAGACACAAAACAAACAATAAACACGAATCAACATAAAACAAGAAAAACAACAAAACAAACATGAAACAAGAAAAAACCCAAAACAAGAACACGAAACCGTTACAGATTTACTGACTGTTAAACAAACCTGGCTTTTTTTGGAAGACTGCAGGTGTAAGTGAGGGATTATGAAAGAGAAATATGAAGAACATCGAGCGCAGACAAGCATGAAAGGCACTGTGATCTAGGACTCGGGTTCATTTGGCCCCCAGGAGTAGCATAACAGATAGAAGGAGGCTGATCGTGAGATGGATTGGTGATATTGGAACCAGCAGGATAGAAATTTCTGTTTGAATAACAAGATCAAAATGAAGATCAAGGGTAAGAAAAATAGAAAGAATAGAGGAAAAAAAATTAACTGAAAGAAGAAAAAAAATTGAGTAAACCGAACCGAACTGCATAAAGTTTTTATAAAGTTCCTAATATTCATAGGGGTTTTTAAACACAAAATATAGTCGAGCCTATAAAATATATTTGGTGTCTAAAATATCCTTTTTTGACCTGTCCAGGGTGTCCCCCTCCTGCCTTTCACTCTTTCAGAGATGTTGGAGTTGGAGCTAAACTCTGCAGGACACCCCGACCCTCCAGGACCGAGATTGACCATCCCTGCCCTAACCACTGAGCTACCACTCACAAACCTGCCCAGAATCCTGACCTCATAGCTTAATTTGTCTAAAAAATAAGTCACTGTCAAATTTAAAGAAATGATTAACTACTACCCTGTCCAGGGTGTCCCCCTCCTGTCTTTCACCCTATCAGAGACGGCTGGGATAGACTCCAGCAGATCCCTGTGACCCCGAATTAGATAATACCCAAATCTTCACATAGTCATTCAAAGCCAAGCTATAGCAAGGTATATAATTAGTTTCTTAACCAATCATTTATTTTTTAATTATTGGATTTATTTTTACTTACTTTTAATAGTGCGGTGGTGAAATCCGGAGCCTGGATAACGGAATTCATCACTAATTAAACAGCAGTCCAGCACATGGCACTATTTTCACATGCAGTTACACTTCAGATTTTACGTACAGTTAATGGATTTGGGGACTAATCGAAAGCAAATACAAAGAATTTATGCTCAACGCTTTACAAAAGTTAACTGAGCTCTTATTCACACCAGGGGTCATGCCCCTCTGAGGCCTTGGTGTTGGCCAGGTTGCCGTGTATTTACAGCATTTAAAAAATAGAAGCAAGCTGTACTTATCCTCCGATCAATTTTTTTATACATACCATTTTTAAAGCTTTTGTGCCGCAAAGGCTGAGTACAGACACACAGGAGACCGGAGCAAAGGGAAAATGTGCTCTTTTATTTGATTTATAAGTAAAAGGATAAGGATTGAAGAGGGGAAAAGTGCTCTTCAGCTGCCTGCTGCTCTGAATGTGCTCTTTTGTGCACTTTTTTTCGGAAAAAAATCGGAAGCGGGCGATCTGCCACAAGGATCAGGGTACGTCGTCTTCCGTGTCTTCATGGCGCTTTGTTAAGTGGCGAGAGAAAATAAGAAATCTTTGGATGTTCTACTATTATAACATTCTCTTACTGAAACTAAGAGGTCCAAACCTGTTCCAGCAGGACAATGCCTCAGTGCATGAAGATAACATCTGAAAAGATTGGTGTAGAAGAACTGAGCGAACTGCATAGAGCCCTGACCTCAACCCCACTGAACACGTGACCACCACACGTACACCAGACCTTCTCACTAGATAGATATAAACTTATAGACTGCATCAACACAAACTGCCGCACAATTGTATTTGTTGGTCGAGTGTTTTAATACTTTTCTACCTGAAGTGAACTTTAGCTAACACTGAAGGCTGACAAACTACATTTATATAGAACATTTGTACAGGTTCTGTTCTGCGCTATGTTCTGTTCTTTATTGTCTTTTTTTTACACTGTATTTTGCAGTGTGTGTATTGTTATTTGCACAGTTTGTTCTGCACTATTTTCACCAGATTGCACACATGCACTTTATGTTTGTTCTGTTCAGTGGCTCTTTGTTGTTCGTTGTCTGTGTAATTGTGTGTTGTTTTGTGTAGCACCATGGGGTCCTGGAGAAACGTTATTTCATCTCACCGTGTACTGCGTCTGCTCTATATGGTTGAAATGACAATAAAGCTTCTTGAACTTGAACTTCAGACTATCAGTCTGTTATAGGCATTAGGGTCTTTTTAAGAAATGCTGCAAACTTTCTTTTAATGTTAAAATGATTTAACACGTATTTCCTAATACTTCTTAATATTCAGGGCATGTAAAGATCATCCACTGGTAATATTCGATTATCTAACAGAATGAAGCTTAATGTGAACACAGCAATGCATCGCTGTAATCTTCTTACATTAATCTTCTAAATCCCTTATTAAGAATTATGTGCCAATTTACCTGGCACATGTGCACTGAATTAACCCCATCATTCCAGGGTCCATGTCAAAGACTGTGTCTATATAAGCGCTCTAACCCTATAAGTACTATAATACAAGAAGGACAGTGTGTATAAAAGAGTATATACGTTAGTGTGTGAGGTGCTGACACTGCAGCACTTTCTCCTCGCTGATTGGACTCAAGCCTTAGACAGATTTAATCTTAGGACAGAGAGATGAAGTTGACTGGCAGTGGCCCAGCCTGCATTATTACAACCTGAGGAGGAAGCGAAAGATGAAATAGAGAAAGAGAATGAAAAATAGACACAGACGTATGAGCTTCGTTTCTTTCAGTCAATAATATAACAGGATGAAGGATGGAGGAGAGTCATCATTATATGGCTTCACAACGGCTAACATGATCATCTCCATTACTTTCCTCACTATTGAGATTATGGTTATTTATTCTAAGCGGGTGGAGTTTGTGTGTGCTGCTGAAAATCATTTTTACTGTTCTGGAGAAAGATGACAAGGAAGCTGTTTATTCAAAGCGGTTATTTTGCTCCCCACAATAAATAGGAATCCGATTATTTTGTGTGAATGAATTTGACAGTAAAGTGTATTCATAAAGGAAATCTGGATAATTAATCTTTTTCAATTTGCCCATTTTTTCATGCTTGCTTCCGTTATGAGAATTTATTTTCAAATATGTTGTATTGCTGTAATACTATTGTAAAAAAAAACAAAAAAAACAAATGACTACAGTGTATTTTCTACGACTATATTTACATTTACAGCATTTGGCAGATGTTCTTATCCAGAGCGACTTACTGGTTAAGTATACAACTGAGAAATTGAGGGTTATTGGGCCTTTGTTCAGGGACCCAACAGTGGTGGCTTGGTGGTGCTGGAAATCGAACCCCAGTCTTTCTGGTATCAGTCCAACCCCTTAATCACTAAGCCACCACTTCCCTACATTATACTATTATACTGCATGTGTGATAAGCTTCAAAGCAAAAATTGTATTGAACTGATACCAGAAAGACTGGGGTTCGATTCCCAGCACCTGAGCAAGGCCCTTAACCCATATTTGCTCAGTTGTATAAAAAAAGATAAATGTAAGTCGCTCTGGATAAGAACGTCTACCAAATGCTGTAAATGTAAATAAACCCAAACATATTTATGAATAATAATTATTGATAATTTCTGGTTGAAAAATCATATCTTCATTGTTTACCTTGTGGCGTCGCTGTCCATTAGTAATGGGAATCTGGCCTTTTTACACTGAAACACACTGTTCCCTATTAGCAGTGTTGGGCACCTAGTTAGTTATAGATATTAGTTACGTCCTACAAATAGTAACTAAGTTAGTTACAGAATTACATCATTATAAATATAATTATCAGGGAAAATAACGATTGCATTGCTTTAATTAAAAACATTAAAAAGGTTGAATGGATGAAATGGACACTGAATAAGTTAAATTATTATTATAAAACATTGTACACTAATCTACCCAATATTAATGTTGTGGCACCATGTGACGATGTGAGCTGCTTTATTATATTAGAATGACCTACAGCCGACTTAAAGACTCTTTCTTCCTGATCTTAAGTTGTATATTATGTAAACCGTCTTGCTTTTCACCTCAACGAGGGTTAAAAGCTACCAACTTGTTGGAATCTCTCTAAATCCTCTGAATCATTAATACTACCTGTAACTATACCTAACCCTATATATAAAACATACTTTTTTTAACAGTCTGGAAATATATACTTACATAAACATAGTACATAATTAAATAGTATGCTATGTCATTGATGTGTGTGTGATTGTGCATACTTGTGTGTATCCCACCCCCAACACACACACACACACACCAATCATCATCAGTTATGTGGTTATCTCCCACCCCCAACACACACACCAATCATCATCAGTTATGTGGTTATCTCCCACCCCCAACACACACACCAATCATCATCAGTTATGTGGTTATCTCCCACCCCCAACACTCACACCAATCATCAGTTATGTAGTTATATCACACCCCCAACACACACACTAATCATCATCAGTTATGTAGTTATATCACACCCCCAACACTCACACCAATCATCATCAGTTATTTGTACCACCATGGTATGGAAAAAGTGTAAGCTGACATATTCAGCAATTCTGTATTAAGTTTAAAAGGCACTATTAGTGCCGCTCACAATGCCCAAACCCTGTAGCTAACGCTAAAAATCCAATGCTTGCCCTGAAAGCTGACCTTCCTGCAGCAAATGCTAAAATCGATGTCTTAACGAACTCTGAATCATACATGGAGCTCAAAGAAACGCAAAGAAACTTGCAATGTTCGTTTATCCATTGAATACAAAATCACTGCAACAATCCGAAAGGCTACGTATCATTGATTTGTAATAAATGATGTTAGCTGGAAAAAGAAGGACCTTGAACAATTTAATAACAACTTTATATGTTACTTTTTTCTGACAGCCACCTGCTATTCATGAATAATAGTGAAATTCACCAAAAAATAATCATGACGCCCCAAAATGCCTTATTTTTTAATTAGAGAAAAACTGTAGAACAGATCAAATTAAAAACAGACTGTATTACCTGGAGCGATTTAGAACTGCAAATGATTCCCGAATTAACCCAAATGCAATGAATCAAACATGCCATCTGTTGAAACTTGTGAGTTGATGAACTGAGCCACAAGGTGCAATTAACTACATCCAGACCTGCTACAGCACCCAACTGTTGTCGCTAGCTCAAGTCTATACCAATAGGAATGCTTAAGCACAACTGGCTAGCTCCTAATACACACGATTCATTGGCTAATCACCTTATGCAGAAACATGCATGTAATTTGTAATATAAATTGCATTAAATCCGATTCAGTGGGATTCAGTGAATCTTTTATAGAAAATGGCGACATATCAGCAAGAGTACTGGTTAAAATGGGGCTTAAAAATAGAGTTAGTTCAACAATGGTTAAGCTAAGAGCCTTTATTAGTGTAGTTGTGCTCTGTGAGTATTAATACTCTTGCTGTGGTGGCAGATGCTTATTAATTAAACAATATAATTATATATAATTATATATAAGGTCCTTAACCCCAATTGCTCAGTTGTATAAATGAGATAAATGTAAGTCCCTCTGGATAAGGACATCTGCCTAATGCTGTAAATATATATATATATATATATATATATATATATATATATATATATATATATATATATATATATATATATATACACATTATAATGCATATTATAAATATAAATATGTTTTATATTTTAACTATTTTACAAATCCATAAGTTTTGTTTGTTAATAATGAAAGTTTTCACAATTGAAATAGTTTAGTCATATTTTAAGCTGTATAAAAAAAAACAACAACTTTAGATTTCAAGTGTGATTAACTCAGAAATCATTAAATGTATCTTACGCTGGCCTTCCTTTAGTGATTAGACGTGGATTAGACAGGAGAACTAATGTGCCGATTGGTGTTTTTAAGTGATATCTTGATGAGACTGCAGTTTGGTGGTCCTAGACAACTGTGTGTTGTTTAACTTTGTGGGAAAAGTTTTTTTTCTTGTAAGAAACTGTTCATATGCAGTAACTACAGTGTGAAATCTCAAATTAAGCTTAGCTAAATTCACGCTAAACTGTGCTAAGCTCACTGATGTTAGATACTTATATACTGAATTACCTGAAGGATCTAAAATTGTAATCATATATATAAAAAATTGGTTAGATAATTGTTATTCTATTTTATAATAGTGACAGCAAAACCAAATAGTTCTGGATGCAGACTTTTCAGGCTGACTATCAATCCTTTCTGTGAAATATGTCAGATAGCACACACTATCAGTTTTAGATCATGTGACAGGTGGTCATCAGCATTATTCTCTGTGCCTCATACCCTATTCCAGCTGTCAAAGTGATATAACTGCTTGGTTGTGTGTGTGTGTGTGTGTGTGTGCCTGTGTTCATCTTTCACTATCCCCTCTATTGACCTCTATAAAGGCATGATAGACAGCTGTCAGAAAAGGCGAGTGAGCTGAATACAGACTGAATCCAGACTCGAAAAGATGCGGTGTGTGACTGTAATGAGCAGAAGGTGGAAGATGACCAAAGGGCGCCGTTATAGAGGATTCACATCATTAGAGAGCTGCAGATTCCTTACAGAAGCACACACACATTTGAGATGTTCCATAGAACACACACACACACACACACATGTCTGATTAGCTATACTTGTGGGGACTGTACAAACTGTACAAACTGTATTTTCCATTCCCATAACCCCTAATCCTAAACCTAACCTTAACCTTAACCCCTAACCCCTAATTCTATCCCCTCACCCTAACCAGAAACTTTCTCCGTTAGCTGTCCTAGTGGGGACTCCCTATAGGTGTAATGGTTTTTATACTGTACAAACTGTATTTTCTTTCTTCTAACCCTAACCCCTAACCCCTAACCCTAACCCCTAAACCTGACCCCTAACCAGAAACTTTCTGCATTTTTACTTTCTCAAGTAGAAGCTTTTGTACCCATGGGGACCTCAATTTTGGTCCTCACCGTGACACAAGTCCCCATGAGTCTGTGTGCATCCAGGTTTAGGTCCACACCCGGATGGATAAACTCTTACACACACACACACACACGTACACTTTTCTGTTATACTTTCCCTATAATCCTTCTAATACCCACTGATGTAATTAATAGCATGAAGATAAATGCAATGCTTCAGTAAAAAAAAAATAATAAACTCGCAGTTTTTAATATAAAGCAGCTATAATCATAGGAGGTGGACGTGTTTTCGCCTAATAGGATGTCATCCTTTATCATAACCGTTTAATGTCATAAGTGTGTGTCGACCAAACCCGCCTCAATTCATTATTTAATCATTCACTCCTTGTTAATCAAAATGTAATATTATACATTATTTTATTACATTTATTCATCTTCTATATCAGTTTATTCCCTCATTCGCTAATTTTGTTTTCACTTTTCCATAAAATTGTTCAATTTCAGCTGTTTCTTTGAGCCCATTACAGTTTCAGATTTCTGTCTAGAATTGTCTCAGAACTGTCAGTCACACAATGTTTTTTTTTCACCATTGTGTGTTAACTCTAGTGTCTGGTGTGTGTGTGTGTGTGTGAAATTCTCAAGAGATTAGCAGCATCATGAATGCTGAAACCAGTCCATCTGGCACTTACAATCATGCTGGGGGTAAGATCAAATGGTTTCCCCGTTCTGATTAACTGAAGCTCCGAACCTGTAACTAGATGATTTGTATGCTTTGTGCTGCTGCCACATGATTGGATAGCTGCAAGAAGGAGCATGTGCGCTGGTGTTTTTTCCTTTTATAGAGGATGATGAGTGTCCTGATTTCAATTTCTGTCTCATAAAAGGTATATAGTATTCTGAAAGAATCGGTACATTCGACTATCCAAACTGTTTAATATTACATATTTCAGTGAGGGTGGATGGGGGGGGCGCTTCAAACGGCATCTCCTGCATTGAACACGCAATAGTCACACTAGCAGACCAAAGACGTTGGAGAACACTGCTGAATGACTGAAAGTGAAATGATGGATGAGGAACAAAAAGAAAAGACAGCGCATTAGCAAGGCGTCAGGAGAGACGTGCTGTTCCCTCCTCTTGTCAATGCTGCTGAGTGGAAGTAATGAGATCTGAGGGCTTCTCCGGGTCCCTCTTTAAGCATTTTTATCCTCTCTCTCTCTTTATCGCTTGAGATAAATGAATGATCCTGGTGCTTCGAAGAAATAAACACTCTGAAAGCAAATTGGATCTGAAGAGGAATTCGTTCAGGAGGCTTTAGTGTGGAAAAAGGGGGGATGTCAAGTGCACTCCTGTACACTCCTGTCTACAGCTCAATGCAGAAAAATGAGAGGATGGGGCTGTAATTACTGGCTATAGAAATAAAACCAAATTACTTCCCCAGTGGAGTCTTCGGCATAAATGTGTGCACTATAACTTTAGTGCTGTAATGTCCCTTCGCCTTAGGCAGGCTCTTTAAATTTTAAGACGTAATGCTGCATATTTATTTTTATTATTTAAAGTCCCCATTTAGATGTCTTTAATATTGTGGACATTTATGGAAATTATAAATATACTGCCAGAAGTTATTATGTATGTTTTTAAAATAAGTTGTCCTACATACGTATCAGGACACCTGATCATTACACGCATCTTCTAAAACATTCTATCCCAGATAGGATCTTATATTCGTATAATAACTTCCATACTTCTGGGTGTGGCCTTAGACTAAATTTTGGAGCGTGACAGAGAGGATTTGCTCGTTCAGCCAGAAAATTATTACTGAGTTCAGGCATTAATGCTGGGTGAGAAGATCCAAGGTGCAGTCTGCATTCCAGCTCATTCCGAAACATATTTAGTGGGATGTAGGTTATAAAAAAAACACCAATGGAGTTTAGGGGCTTTGTGCACAAGGATCTTTTAATGCATGTTTTTTTATTAGCATTAATAACATCCAACTATGTGTTTCCAACTTTGTGACAGCGGTTTGGTAAAGACATAATTATCGTCGTCTCGTTGTTGGGTTTTTTTTTTTTTTCAACACTATTTTTATCTTGTTTTTACAATTTTTATTGTTGCTGTTGCAGTGATAGAAATCAGATTACATCATTATACAATTTATCCAAGAGTTGATTATAAATTATGCATCATAGTTTGTTAACAACTGACCATTTGGGGTTTTTCTAAACTACTGCCTCGAAGGGAATGTCCATGATTGTCCAGTTTCCTTTTGTACGCAGTAGATTTCTGTTTACTAAAAACTTAGAGGCCATCCTCCAGTGGACATTTTCGGCATGAACTGAAATGCACCAGGCGCACCCATCGCACCCATCGCACCCATCACCACTGCTATTCTGGGTAAATGGGAAAAATTTCACATAACTTCAAAATTGACTAAAAAGCCTTTCCAAAAGAGTTTTGGCTGTAAAGGGGTCCCTAGAAGCAATTGGTAGACGCCCTTATCCAGAGCGACTTACATTTATCTACTTTATACAATTGTGGGTCAACATTAGTATCCATTTAGGAACTGGATGTACGGCAGGGCACAGAAATAAAGCCATTCAGTGTCCAGCTTCTTAACCCCAAAATCACATAGAGGAACTTTGGAAAATTTTTGTTTTAAATATGTATAAAAATACTCACCTCTGCCTGGCAGCACAACCACTTAACTGCTGACTGCGAGACGCCGCATGGGTTTAGCAATTTGTAGTTTAAAGTCATCATAGCTGGGATGCTTTTTACAGCAATTTTATGGCGATTTTAGAGTATTTACATCACAAACACAATACAAGAACAGATCCAGATACATTGTGGAAAATAGATTTCTTATCTTTACTTAACTGCAACTTTACCGCCAAATATTTTCTGTTTCAGCCAATCATTCTATTGATTAAGTGTTCTGAAGCTTAAAATTTTATTATTGATCCTCAGCCGTCTATCATTTAGCATGTTGATAAAATCACAAAATATTCTTAAAAGTTGGTTGCATTTACTTGCCGGTGCATAATTATTATTTTTATTACAAATGAGTCAAAAAAACATTATTGGTATTTCGGGAGATTGATATGAATTGCAAGACGAAGACAAAGCTTAACACAGGGGTAAAAATACACACAAACTATTAGGGGTAAACAATCACCACCTGAACACAATGAGGGAACAACCAACCAATGAAAGGACAGGGAGACACAGACAACATAAACAAACATGGTCTGCAACATAAACAGAGAAAGCCTCTCTATTGCCCTCCGGTGGCCTGGCAGAACAACGCACCCGGCAAGCCTAACCGAGTCCCGACATCTCCCCCCTGCGTTATAGGAGGCTCCTGGACTACCCCAGGCAGCTTAGCCTTTGTGATGGCATTAAATAAAATCCACTTAGGCTTATGTCTGGGAAGGCAGTGCAATGAGCCAAGTCTAGAATCTCCATGGTGTGGTCCTCCAGCAAATGTTTCTGGCCCGGCAAGCTCCTGACGTCCAAACACCAACCCAGTCAAACCCCTATTAGCTGAGCAGAGGTCCTTCCACATTCACCGTGAAGCAGGTTGAGTTCCTCTCTGCCAGGCCCAGGTAAGTGGCGAGCCATTGTTTGCCAGCACCCACTCAAGGCAAGTGCAACGAGCCAAGTCTAGGATCTCCATGGTTTGGTCCTCCAGCAAACATTTCTGGCCCGGCAAGCCTAAAAACTGGGCTTGTATTAGGGCAGATGATTGTCCAAATTATAATGTACAGGCCTGGGAATGCAAATTGCACAAAATCATATAAACACTGTTGCCAATTTTCGTAATAAATAATAATATTCATTGCTGTGGGGGGTTTTTTCGGTGAGGACCGGTAATGTTTTTGATAAACTGGCTAATTATCTTTATGTTTTGTGTCTTTTAATGTAAACACTAAATGTTAATTAAGTTTGTGTGTAGGCTGTGTAATAAAGGTAGAAAATGCATGAAAAATAGAAATAGACTTTTCGATATGTGTTTATCTCGTGTATCAGTAAACTAGTTTATCCTCAGATATCTTCATCATTTTAATCGCCTTGAAATTCGATATGATATTATATACAATATATTATATATATATTATATTATATATATAATAAGATAAGATAACAGGAATCTCACATTCCTTCCTGTTGAGGTAAAAGTGTGACTCCAGTCCTGGTGGTTTAGTGCAATCAGCACTGATTTATCCAACAGCAAATATTTTAGCTGTTGAGGGCGTTTTCTCTCCATGTGTAAAGAACTTGGACAATAAACGCTGATTAAATAAAGGAACTAATTAAAAAGGAGGATAGGAAGAAAATGTTCAAATCATTAGCAGGTCATGCAGCTACTTCAGGAGGAAATATTAATATTACATTAATAAACAATACATGTCTTTATTGATTTTTTTCCTTTTTGAAAATATTTTTATTGAATGTTTGTTGGGTTTTTTTTCTTTCTGCACCTCCTCATTGTATTCAAAAACGTTCCTTTATTTCTTTATTGCAGTTTCTTTATTTATTTCTTTATTTATGAATTATTTATTCATTTCTTTATTTCACCACGGGACTGCAAAAGATCCTAAAGATGAATTCATGGACATCAGACTCAGAAGAACAGTTGCTAAAAGGATGCCAATCCGTTTGTAGTGTCATTAAAACCATTTTATGAATGTTACAATACTTCGCAATGAGGTTAGCCACACAGCTAGTTTATATATATATATGCTACAAACAGGAAGTGTCACCGGAAGTACTAGAACTAGTACTCCGGCGACAGTGCCCTCTGGAGGTTAGGAGTCCTTACAATATGTACATCCAATACAGTCTTTATACTATTAGTTTCTTGCAGAGGGAAAATAAGCTGTAATCCATTAATCAAGTCGAATGCAGCTTTCCTCTTGTGTGTGTGTGTGTGTGTGTGTGTGTGTTTATTCATTTAGAGCAAAATGCATACATTTCCGTCACCCCTGCTTTCTCTTTCTAATTTAAACCAAAATTCAATTAAACCTGTGTAATACCAACAACAATACCGTTCTATCTGCCTTCACTAAGAGGGAGGAAAAAGAGGGAGAAAGAGAAAGAGAGGGAAAAAGGGAAACAGAGAGTGAGGGAATTCAGATCATATTTCATTTCAGCTTCACCTATTAATCTCGGAAGACATGGAAACACATTTTAGTTTTAGTGCTAAAATACACCGCTTGCGTGTGACTTTACGGAGTTGAGATATTTTTAACCTCGGTTGCTCAGGCTCGTCCTCGGGTTGTGAACTAGTGATCAGTTTGATCATCTTTTTTTTCTTTTCTTGTCGTTGTTTGGCTCCGTGCTTGTTCGGTATTCTGTTTTTATTCTACATTTCTTTGGATAAAATCGGGCCAAATAAAATAGAAGCATATTAAAGTGCTTTACTTGCACATTTCCACGCTTACACATATCATAATAACAATTTTTTGGGGTAAACGTCAGTAAAAAATACCCCAGTAATGGCAGACTTTAAAAATACCACCCATAATATTTACATTTACATTTACAGCATTTGGCAGATGTTTTTATCCAGAGTGACTTACATTTATCTCATTTATACAACTGGGCAATTTAGGGTTAAGGACCTTACTTAGGGGCCCAGCAGTGGTGGCTTGGTGTAGCTGTGACTCGAACTCTTCAGGTTGGTAGTCCAACACCTTAAACATGAGCCACCACTTCCCACATTTCTATTACGATGCAAAAAATACAAAGACTTATAATAATATCTAGTAGGTAGTGGTTGCTTACTTGTATCAACAATCTTCTGTTTTTTACATTAATTAAATATGGGATAATGGTGGCAAAATAGAATGCCCCCCCAATAATCTAACGAAGGAACATAGTAGTGACAGTACAAGGTTACTAATGCTTCTCTACAGCTAGGACAGGGGCGGTAATCAATAATAAAGGAATCTTCAATAAAAAAAAATAAACTAATAACTTATATTTTATAAAACCCGCAGGCCTCTGCTATACAGCTAAAATTACCCTCTAGCAAAGAAAAAAAAATCAATGCAAAATACAAGTCATAAAAGAAAAAGCTAAAAAAAGAGGATCAGCACAGATCCGTTCCAAATCCTTTCATAAAAATCTGTAGAAAAGCTTTTGAAGAGACCTGTGCACAGAAGATATTACTACAATTTAATGGATATTGAGCAGTGGAACATGTGGAGATGTTTTAATTTCATAGATTCTTACCCCCAAAAGACCATTCCTAATCCATAGGAGCAGGGTTTTGGGATGTTATACAAAGATCCTGTCATTTCTAACTTGCATGAAGATGTGATTTTGATAGAGATGAAAAGCACTTCTGTAATACAGTCATGTGAAAAACAATCAGGACAGCCTATGAAAGCCTGCGGGTTTTCTGTTTAACATAATTGGACATATAGATAATTAATATCAATGTAAAGCAGTACTGAGAGATTCAAGTAACATGACTAAACAATTAAAACTTAAAACTTCCTGTAAAATCTACTTGGGAAAAAGAACAATTTCTGATGAGGAATAAATTAAGACATTCCAACATTTATTCCCTAAAATCACACACCGGTGTATCACATCAGGTCCACATGATTAGAACATTGTTCCTCAGCTTTATTCAGACCTCAGACATTTAGTTTGGTGTGCTCTTGATTGTTAAAGTGATAATGAACACCATGGTGAGATGGAAAGATCTGTCTGAGGGCTTCAGAAAGAAGATTGTAGCAGCTTATGAGTCTGCAAAGATCTCAAAAGATTTTAAAATCAGCCATTTTACTGTCCGCAAAATAGGCCACAAGTGAAGGACATTTAAAACAACTGACAACATGCCCATGTCTAGCCGTCCAAGCAAGTTCACCCAGAGAGCAGACGGCAAGGGTTAGGGTCCTACAGCAGGCTCTTTCTGCTGTTGATGTAAAAGTGCAAGACTCCATATCCAGAAAGTGGACGGGAGGTGTGCACGAAAGAGAACTTAGACAAGGACCAGGACTTCTGGAATAATGTTCTTTGGACAGATGAGTCTAAATTCGAATTATTTGGAAACTGCAACAGAGGACATGTTTGGTGTAAACCAAGTACAGCATTCCAGGAAAAGAACCTCATGTGAAGCATGAAGGTGGAAGTGTCCTGGTTTGGGGATGCTTTGCTGCAGCAGAACCTGGCCAGCTCATTATCATGAATTCTATCGTGTATCTGAGGGTTCTTGAGGAACATTTGAGAGCATGTATTAGGATGTGTGAGACACAAGCCAGACTGACAGAAAAAACAAAAATAATTATTAAGCTAATAAGCTAAGCCTAAAACACACCATAAATATAAACTAGCAGCTACAGAAGCAACTCTGCTTGTCTAAAAGTCATGAGTTTATTAAAGAGCAGAACAAGCTTAAGGGCACAAATTACAAGACCTTCATTCAATTTCATATCTTGTTTGAAGCAGCACACAATACATTTTATTCAGCAATGCCTAGTAAGAATTTCAAGTAAAGTCTTTAATAGTAGCATTTGTTTTGTCCTTCATTCATCTATTTATTTATTTGTTTTTCGTGTTGTTGTTCTTCTTCTTGATTAAAGAGTAAAGCTCTGCCATTTGAGGCTTATCAGGCGGCTCAGCACATTAGATTTTATTAATGATAATCACCTTTTACTCACAATTGCCAGCCGTTGATCAGATTAATTAGGTTGTTTGAGGAAAAAAAACTGCTGATGATCTTTTAAAATATGATTTGTGTTCTGGTGATGTTGAAGCTTAGAAATATTAATTGTGTTTGAAGTATTGTGAAATAAATACAAAGATCGTGTAGATCAGTGGTTCCTGAGACCACCTTTTCCCCAGAAAACTATTTTAGGGGCCCCCCCTTTACATTGAATGATATTAGTAAGAGCTTCCTCACCGGGGTTCAGTAGGTCTGGGTCATTACTATCAGCTGCTGAAGGAGAGTCAGTGACACTGTCATTTTTGTGGAGGACGAATTACAAATTTGTCCATTTTTTGGTCAACCAGGAGATCATGGATAAAATCAGCTAAAGCAATACGATTGTTCTCATTAATGCTCCTCACTGTTCAACACCTTTCAAAATATGACGTGACCCCCCCCCCCACAGAGCTCCCTGATGTAAGGACCACCCACCAGCCCAATGACGGAATCCAGTTTTGCTAAAATTCATTTAGTCTGGCCGCTTCATGCTAGTTTCTTTAGCGATAGACGTTAATCTGGGAGAATGTGGCCAATGCTCCTTTCACTATCAAACTCCAGTTTGTCTTATCCTGACATACGATTTTGCGGTAACAAAAGTCTCCTCTTTAATCTACTGCAAATAACCGATTCTGAAGACTTTTAGATGAATCAATAACAATTTATTATGCCAGGCAGGTAAAACACAGTAAAAAAAAATATAAAATGACATACATAACATGATCAACAGTATAAAATAAAAGTCATAGAATCTATATCATACCTGGCAACGGAGACACACGGCAGTGTGAGAAGCTCTGAGTACAAAATGCTGCCCTGAGTGTTTTGTGTGTGTACCTTAAATACCCAACTGAAAGGACAAGAGTCATAAATTCCTCGGATCGGTAAAGAACAGGGATTAGTTTCTCGTGATCTAAACATCTACCAGATGGGCTTGTAAGTGAATCTGTAATCCAGGTTTCCTGAGAGGGACACACCTTTAACAGGAGTGCAAAATAATATAATATAAGTACTGTACCTTAAACTGTTGTACATTCAGACTTAGACTTTTACTTCTCGCACCATGATCTTTAAAATGATACCAAACATGAATATGAATCGTCAAGAATACGTGATGTTCCATTTGTTTGAAAGACATTTGTTTTCAGAAGATAACATCTCAACCCCGTTTCCTGAGATTTTTGGAACAGACCAGGGTTTTATTGCAGTCACCAGCCTACACTTGTGGATTGCCCAAGACACCCACCTCCCCCCCCCCGCTGCTGTAGATGCTTATTTATTTAAACTGCAACTTCTAGATGTTCAGTAGAGCACCCAAACCCAAATTAGTTTCTGCAGGCTCCTTTATACCAGAAATGGGAAAACTACTAAATTGGTAATATATTTCATTACAATAATCATTTTAGAGCTTCAAAAATCATGGCATAAGTCAATTTCAACGCGGAGGTTTCTTCATGCAGCATTAGACCAGATGATTGTCATCAGATCATTTAATGTGACATAAAATTGTTTTTCTGCTTTTAATCAGCCTTTCTCTAATCAACCGTTGTGTCTAAAATAGCTCCTCCAGCTTCCATGGCAACCGGATTTGCAGGTTTGATACCACGTCACATAGAAATTCTCATCTCCTATTTATCAAGTTTGATTTCCTAACAGCAATTTCTGATCAAAAAAAAATCTTCGATGAAAGAAATAATCCTAGCACCTGGCAAATTACCATAGCTTGTCATAGAGCATGCAGCGGTTTCATGTTTGTTAGACACACTACTGTAAAGTTGTCATCGGAAAGTAAACAGTTGTGTGTTCCATTATTTGTGCATGCCATCAAACTCTGTTCTGTTGAAATCTCTGAAGAGCTTTGACAAGATTCTATCAAGAAACGTCAACAAAACACTCAGCCGTGGAGAAACTGCAACATATACTTATTACCAGTGACAGCTGGCCGTGATGGGAAATAGGATGGCTGAAGTCTAATATGGCTTGACAGCAAAACCATTAACAAAAGTCAATAATTCTGGGTTCATGCTTGTTTTATCTGAATACCAACCGTGCTAAACAGTAAAGCTGAAACTCTTATCATTCTTTCAAGTGTGTTATCGGTCTTTTTTTGGGTCATTTGTATTCTAAGTTAGCACTACTTGCTAAAATCTACTCTTAGTTTCTCTTCTAAATGCATTCTTTCTATATTACAACAACCGCTTATGATGTGCTAAAGATTTGTCAGCTTAATGGTTTGACAAGCATTCGTCCAAATTTCAGCTGGAGTGCATGTTAGTCCGGACAGTCAACCGAAACAGCTAACTGATCACATAAACCTACAGTCTGAAATTGGTACTAGAACTGCGTCTTCATAATATTGTGTTTTTCTAGTCTGAAACATTTATTTCTATATAAATAATCCGATGCAGATAACCAAAAATAAAAGTTTACACTCATACTTTTCTAACTTTAAAATACATTAGGTCATACAGACCAGCCTCCTTTGCTTATTACACTGTAATAACTCATCACTAAGCGAGAAACAGGGCAACAATGCAGTCTGTGGTACACGTGATGCTAACCCAGTCTATATTTTTCTAAAACTGCACATTATGCAATAATCGTTTTTTTTTTATTCTATATAATGTAAAATTATAACACATTAAATGCTCTGCAGTGTCCACAAAAGACGGTTACTGTTGTTAAAGCAATAAAGCAATAAAGTTCCTCTCTCACTAGTCCATTTTTCTGAATCGTATTATACATAAAATTTAGCTGGTTATAAAAGAAAACCTTCCAAAATGATACACAAGCAACTTCCTACAAAAGCTTCATTAGATTAGCAACGAGACACTTTTTTGTCTATTTGTAGGGACCATTTGTCATGTTAGTTTATCTTTTATTTGTTACTATAGAAATAATAGAATAAGCAGATATAAAGCTTCTGTTATAAACGAAAGGGAAATGGTGGCTCATAGTTAAGGTGTTGGACTACCATACTGAAGATTGTGAGTTCGAGTCTCAGATTCACCAAACCACCACTGTTGGGCCCCTGAGCAAGGCCCTTAATTGCTCAGTAGTATAACTGAGATAAATGTAAGTCGATCCGGATAAGGACGTCTGCAGAATACCGTAAATATGAACAAGCTATACCTTTTTTTATTTTATACCCCATGTCATGGCAACTCAGACCCAGAATCACTGAAACACTCTGGTGTAAATGATATAATAAGTAAGACACTTTTTTAAGGACACACTCACAAACATACTCACATCATAATCATGACAGTCAAATGTACCTTAGATATTAATCAGAGGTTTAATCTGTAAAAAACAGCACATGGTAACTAGATTGAACTGATCTTCATTTGGTTTTGCTGACTCCGGTGGTCCTGGCTTTGGTTTTCCTGTCATATAAAATACACATAATTAAACATTATCCATAACATATTTACAATCTGACATCATTAAACGATATTTTTAAATGTGGAAAAAGCAATTAAAACATTGCTAAATAATCTCACAGCACACGACTAAATGTCATTCATCTATTCAGTCATTCATCTTCTATACCCGCTTGACCACCTAATCCGGGGTCACGGGGATCTGCTGGAGTCTATCCCAGCCGTCTCTGAAAGGGTGAAAGGCAGGAGGGGGACACCCTGGACAGGTCGCCAGTCCATCACAGGGCCACAAACACACTCACACACACTCACAGTCACTCCTAGGGGAAATTTAGAATCACCAATCAATCTAACATACATGTTTTTGGACTGTAGGAGGAAACCAGAGAAACCAGAGTAAACACCACACAGAAAGACCCCTGCAGGGGAATCGAACCCAGGACCTTCTCGCTGTGAGGCAACAGTGCTAACCACTAAAGTCATATTTACAATTACCAACATTAACAAGCAACTGCTAACTTCATTCTCGCTCAATCAATAATAATAAATCAATCCTAAATTTGTAGATTAAAAATGATTTTTTTTTTTACCAAAAAAGATTCTCTTATTTAATGATTTAATGTTCATGCTGTTATCAACAAGTCATTCCATCCATTGGCGTATGCTGGTGTGTTGTCCCTGCTGTCTGTTAAGGATTTCTTGTTAAAAAATGTTGGCATGATGTGAAGTATAAGGCGCTTTCATGCTGCTTATTGCTTAAACACATTACAAATCTGTTTCTAGTCTAAAGAAAGAAAAGAACAAGTTAAACACACCCCATACTCCTGGCAGCCCTTCCATAGTTTCGTATCATGGTAACTTTTTGCGTGTAATTTCGGCGCTTGTTCACCTGCTCCAGCACTTCTTTAGGAAACAAACTTTTTTCATCAAACGGTGCTTTTAAATCTGTTAGAAAGAAAGAAAAACACATGTCTGACTTTTGTATGCCTTCGTTTAGAGAACTGGGGTACCTAATTCCATCATCTGTCAATAAAACATCTGTTTAATAATAAACCATCAGTATAAATTATTATATTATAATAAAAAAAATTTCTATCTTCTAGTATTTCTATTTACACTGTTAAGGCAAATATTAATTTTAACTATAACTTTTGCAAAGATGGCCATTATAAAACAATTGACTGTTCTTAGATCAGTAATGACAAGTTTAATTTAAACATCCAATCAGTTTCATTGATAAGTAAAAAAGTTTAAGGATTTGGTTCCAATAAGACACAAACTTTATGTAAAAGAGGTGTGTGTAGATATGCTGTCATTCACATATTGCTGTTAGAAAATGATGCCACTTATAATTTGCATCACAGGCTATTAATAATTAAAAACCGTGATATAGTGATGATGTAGTTGCTTAAACAGTGATTATCGTTTGATATTAATAAATATTTTAACATTTATAATAGTTATTTTAATTTCTATGACCTAAATATTTTAAAATACTTCGACTGAAAAGATTTCTTTTTTTCTACTTTTATTTTATCTAATTGATTCCAATCATTTGCATGAAATCTCACATATAAATTCCAATCCATATTTTTATGAATAATTTATAAGTTTTTATAAGATCAGTTCAGTTTTTTTCTTTCCTTAAATACTATCTAAAATACTATCTATAAAATACTATATAAAATACTATCTAAAATACTATATAAAAGGCATAAATGTTTTACATTTACAGTATTTTGGCAGACGTTCTCATCCAGAGCGACTTACATTTAACTCTTTTTTACAACTGAGCAATTGGGGGTTAAGGGCCTTGCTCAGGGGCCCAACAGTGGTGGCTTGGTGGTGCTGGGAATCGAACCACGGTCTTTCTGATATTAGTCCAACACCTTAACCACTAAGCCACCACTTCCACACTTTTCATAGAGCGGACGTTTTTTGTTGTTTTGAGTATCTTGTAGAATCTTGTATAGATATTTATCTAAAACTCCTAAAGCATATTGAGTAAATTAAAGCACTGGCTATATAGTATGTATCCTACTTTCTCTAGTCACAGGAAGAGGTGGAGGAAGTGCCGAAGATGAATCTCGCATCTTTCCAAAATATAAATGAGGGTTGATGATGAAGTCCGGTTTGCTGAGCTCCTCAAACGAGCCCAGTTTCTCCACTCGGAATTTGCTAAACATCTCTGCAGAAATGCACAGTTACATTTAAGCGAATCTCATTAAACCCTTTTTAAGGTAGCTCAAATAATTCTAACGAAAGTGCTAAAAAAAATATCATCTTAGCGGAACAAATCGCAGTTACAATAAATCAAAGGTCGCAAAATTCTCGTTTAGCATTTTCTACAGAAAGAATTGCGAGCTGCTGTATGTTTTCCTTTAAACTAAAGTGGGACTGACCAGTGGAGGGCTTGCATCCACTGTTCTTATTTTGACACTGTGTGCTTTCTTTGTGCTGACTCAAAGCTCTGCTGGATCTCTCCTCTGCGCTGTCATCATCAAGGGTATGAAGTTGTCTAGAACACAATATATACTATAAAAAAAAAACTTTTCTGCTATTCTGACCACGGACTATGCTGAGCCATCACTGCCTCCGCTGGAGCACCAGTCCATAGCAAAGCTCTACCAAACAGTTCTTTGCGCAGTAATCAACAAATATGTGATATTAATGTATAAGAAAAATAATTTTTAAAAAAAACCAGAAGAAATCACCACAAGGACGTGTGAAGAACAACTTCTAGATCATGAGTGAATATAATGTTATGAATATTGTAGGCTGTTATTTATTCTATTTATTTCCTGATTTAACTTTTAACATGCAGTTTGTAAAAACAATATACATTTATATAAATGCATGTTTTTAACATCCTATTTCATTTTTAGGCCTTCCAGTTCATCCTGAAGGTCTTCGGTGACACCGGGATTAGGTATATCGAGTTCATGAGATCATGGGGCATTGTTCGTGTCCTCGTTTATCGCGTCCATATACCTCCTCTTTGGTCTTCCTCTTTACCTTCTGCCTGGTAGCTTCATTTCTAACATCCTCCTACCAATATATTCCCTATCCCTCCTCTGGACATGTCCAAACCACCTCAATCTGGCTTCTCCCCAAAACATCTAACATAAGTCATCGCCCTTAACCAGGGTTGGGCAATCTCGGTCCTGGAGGGTCGGGGTGTCCTGCAGAGTTTAGTTCCAAACCTAATCAAACACACGTGAACCAACTAATTAAGATCTTGCTAGGTTTACTTGAAACTTACAGGTAATTGAGTTCAGGCAAGTTGGAGCTAAACTCTGCAGGACACCCCGACCCTCCAGGACCGAGATTGTCCACCCCTGCCCTAACCAGTCGACATTAACAACCATTGTTATTAATGGGAATACTGGTATTCCCTGGTACTGGTACTGGTACTGCGTATTACAGGTTTTGATACCATATAAAAGCAAATTTCAAGCGCTTTTACAAACGGGTTTGTATTTCTTTTACACCATGTCTACTCTTAATTACTCATCTTATCATACATAATCAGGAGCAGCTCGTAGCTGCAACCTGGAAGTTGTAATTTAGGCTGTCAACGTTTAAATGAATTGAAAGTGTTAATATGAAAACGGTGCTTAAAGAACACAAGCTTTGTCAGATGTGCTGCATCATTACACCAGGGGACGAACTAACTTCCCCCTGATAAGGACAGCAAATGAGTGAAGTTAGCTTTTAATTGGTTATTATATAGGCATCATTTCTGGACTCAATCCCACTGAACAAAGGCACTTCAGACCTTCTCACCTGACACCACTGCTTGATCTCACTGATACTATTGTAGCTGAATGAGCATATACCTTCAGCCACACTCCAACATCCAGTGGAATAACTTAGAACGCGTGATGTGGTGAACAGGTAATCACAATCCATCCGAAAGTTCAAAAGACGGTCTTAAAAGTATAAAACAGGAGTATAAAACAGTATATACATGCAAACACACTCACATTTTGAAAAGGATTTTTTAGACCCACATGAAATCGGCTTCCAACAGTGACAGACAGCGTAGGAAATACTACCTTACCTTTCTTTTATCAATCATCCAGATGTGAAAACATTAATGAGCTTGCAGGGGAATCATGTAAAAGATGCTCTCAGGTGGAAATGAGCCATCTGCTGGCATTTACCCAACATCTGTCCTGTCCCTATTTATCCATTATTAAATAAAAGAAAGGATAGAAGGAGAACTTGCCGGCTGGAACGTGATTGAAGGGAGGGGAAGGGAGAAATGAAGGTAGAGGAAAAAGAAAAGCAAAGACAGTGAATAAAGAAGAATAAACATAAAGGGGCAGTAAAGAAACAAACAGAAGTGGAGAAGTTCATTAAAGGGAAAAAAATGGATGAAAGTAGAAAAAAAAGATGAAATGAGAAGATATAGAGAGCTGGGGTATGGAAGACAGAGACATGAGGATAAAAAGAAACAGCAATATTCAAATGAAGGTGGGAAAAGTAATGTAGGCAAAGATGCAAAAGGGGGAAAAGATAACAAAATAAGAGAAACAGATGGAGAGATGATTGATTTATAGGAAGAGAAAAAAGAATGAGCAATGAAACGAATTAAAGAGGTAAAGAGAAAAAAAGAAAATTGGAGGTGAAAAAGATTAAGAGAAGGATATGGAAGGATGATAATGCTGTCATTTACTTTTTGCTCCCTCTTCAGTGCTCAATATCATCACAACCACACAATCATTTAAAACACAAACACACACACACACAGACACACTCATGGGCACACACTCACAGTTTGTACTCTTTCTCCTGCTCAGTCAGTGCACTGCTCTCTGATCTCTCAGCATGTTGGAAGCTCTGTTTAGGCTGTGAGTCCTGCAGATCTGTTTCTGATCCACTCTCTGCGGTAGCCTCTGTGCTCACTTCCTGCTCTCGCTGTACAACAGCTTCACTGATACTCGCCAGTTTCCAGTGCACTTCCTGAAAGGACACGCTGTTGTGTACTACATTCATAATCAGCAAAACATTTGGCAGACCTCCTTATCCAGAGCGACTTACACTTATCTCATTATACAACTTAGCAATTGAGGGGATTGTTCAGGGGCCCAGCAGTGGTAGCTTGCTGGGGCTGGGAATCAAACCCCAATCTTCCAATTAGCAGTCCAACACATTAACCACTGAGCTACCACTTCCTACAAATATTATAATATTTAATATTTTAGCAGAGTGGTCCCACTGATTTGACATTATGTTATCTATTATTACTGGCTAGATTGACCAATCACCACATCCATCTTATTGAACGGAGAGGGATTGAATTCTAAGTTTATGTAGTGATTCATACTTATATCTTGTATATCTCAGTGAAAGCTACACTAAATGGACAAACATATTGACACACCTGAACATCACATACATTCTTTTTATGAATGAATAGTACAGTATACATGCGCGTCTACTGATACTGTCCTGTAACGTGCAGTACGATCATCCTGGAGGACAGACTGCCTAGCAGCTGGATCCATATAAAAGTAATTTTACTTTACCTGTGCTGTAAGTTTATAGGTAATATGCTAAATGAGCACTTGGCAGGATGGTAATGTGTCCCTATTGATAAAGTTTATGATTATGATTTTGAATTTTAACCTACATGCCAAAATAAATCATTACCAATCATGAGGTGTTAATGGCAAATAAGTAAAAGATCATTGAATTGTTAGTGACTAGCACATTTGCCTTACACCTCCAGGGCTGAGGGTTTGATTCCCATTTCCAGTGTATGTGTGGTATAAATGTTCTCCTCAAGCTTTCAGGTTTTTAGGGGGTTCTCTGGGTGTCTTTCTCAGTTTAAAGTGATGCACTGTGTTCTGACTGGGACTAAATTATCCACTGTTACTTTGCTGTCTATGTGCTATTGTGCCCTGCAAGAAAAAGGATGAATAGATGGATGGATGGATGGATGGATGGAATGATGAATGAATGGATGGTGTATGGGTGGATGGATGGATGGATGGATGGATAATTAAATGGATGGATGGATGGATGGATGGGTGGCGGATGGATGGATGAATAAATAATTAAATGAATGGATAGATGGATGAATGAATATTTAAAAGGATGGATGGATGGATGGATGGATAATTAAATAGATGGATGAATGGATGAATAATTAAATAGATGAATGGATCAATGGATGGATGGATAGACCTAGCTAGTATTACCTTACTACAAATATCTTCACTAGATCTGACAAGTACAAAGGCTGTGCCTTTTTCACACACAGTAAAATTAACCTGTCCAAATATCCCTATCGTTCCACCAGGCAGGAAGCTGAGAGCCAAACTGCAATCAGCCGAGGCGCTGAGGAGAAAGAGACGGCCGCTGTGGACACACACTTCCAAGTGAGTGATGCGGTCAACATGAGGGTTGAGGCTCGATAGCATCTTTGGCGCCTGATTGATTACACTCTCGGATGGATGGAGACAATATTCCTGATACAGAAGAGAAGTGAGGAGAGAAAAAGTTTTTCATTACTGTTTTCTAGACATTGCCTTCAACATTAACTGAGATCATCTTTGACATTTAAATGTGAGGAAGGGCATGTAGGGTATCTCATGTCTGGTTAGGGCAACAGAGCCGATGTTACACTGAGGCTGTAGGAAATATGCAAGCTAATTTAGTAACATGAGCAAAATAAGCATGTCTGCAAGAACATGTTTGCACTACTGAATGTGCGGTTTGGGATGATATAATCTTAAGGTGTAAATTGGAGCAGAGTCTTTGCAGATGGAATAATTTAGCACCTTTTTATGTGATAAGAAAGTTTTTTGCAGTGACAGTGTAGGTTTGCAGAACAGAAGCCTGTTTCCGTTAGTTACAGACAATATCGCATCATTTTATAGGCTTAATCAGGGAAAAGGGCAATTAATATTGAGAAAAACATTTTTGTTCATCTAAAATGACTGGTAAAATCATGAATCTTAAAGCTTTGTGCAAAATCATCTCCTGTCATGTACTGATTAATGTATAGTTAGAAATTCATCCAAAGAAATACTCAAAAAATTAAATACTCGACAATCAAATACTCTAAAAATCTTTTTTTTTCTTGTTTTTTCTATTGCTTTTTTTAAATACAATTAATAATTAATAAATTTATGGCTCTCGGAATAATTTTGGTTGCCATTAAAATTAAAAGTTTAATATAATAATGTCTTTGTGTAAATATGTGAAAAAATATCTACCTAAATTTACACCTATATTTCTACCTAAACCTAATTATTGATATCATTTTGTATGTAAAATATATAAATAAATAAAAAAAATTCAATCAGCATTAAACGGCAAACATGAGAGGAGCTGCAGGAATTTCTGGCAAGTTCTTTCGGTGTGTAACAGCAACCTCTTATACGGTATTCTTTAAATGTCCGGACTATAGTTAAGCGTAGTATGGAATCCCGCCACAGTTAAGAAAAAAATCATTTAAAGTAAAGCATAAATATTATAACGGGATCCTATTACGAGATATTTTCTTGTAATAATGAAATACTTTCTCATAATAATGAGATACTTTTCCTTGACAGTAAAAACTTTATTATAATGAGATATTTTCTTATAATAATAAGAAGCTTTCTCGAAGTAATAAGTGGGGTTTTTTTTGTAATAACGATAAACTTTCTCATAAAAATGACATATAATAATAATTTAGCATCTTATAATAAGGAAAAACTTTGAAATGATGCGTTGCTGATGGGTGCCTCTGTGTAATCCATGGAAGGAATAGAACAATGAAATACTAACGCTCCTGAAAATAAATATTATTCAACATTTTCTTATTATTATGACCTGCATAATCTTTTTTTTTTTTTTTTTAACTGTGATGGAAACAGGCTTCCATAGGTTAGGTTAGGAAGCTCTAGCTCGGGCCAGATAAGTCAGCCCGAACCATTCATTTCAAAGTCTTTTATAGACCTAAGAGATAAAGGTAGAACCGTTTGGGCATAATTGTTCAGCTACATTTGGCACGAAAAAAAAAATACAGCTTATCATACAATAACACACAATACATAGTGAAGCATGGTGGAGGCAGCACAGTGCTACGACGCTGCTTCATTTCAGCTGGAACTGGGGGCTTTTTCAAGATAGAGGAAATCTATTTTTGCACCAAACCTGCAGACCTCTGTTTGACAGCTAACGGTATAAAATTTCAGCTTCCCGAATGAAAATGACTAAAGAGCACAATTTTGAAGCAATAACGTGATAGCTTCTGTTGCTTCCTATGTCGTATTGAAGGTGGAAAAAAAGAATCTGATGCAATTCATCTTGGTTTTGATGGTTTTGAATCACAAAAGCCTGCAGTTTCAACAGAGGTGTGTAGATCTCTTATCTTCACCGTGAGCAGGAATTTATATAGTGACGGCTGCAAATAAATAATAGCAGTGGAAATAAATAAAAAAAACAATTAAATTAAGTGATTAAATATGCTATTTAATATAATATTTCAGAATTTGTTACTATGCTGTTACTCTCTGTAGAGTATCATTTCTATAGGTTCTTCAATTTTTTTTTTTTTTTTCATGAAAAACAAACAGAAACACACCCCTAGAGCGTTTGGGTGTATAAACACTCCGATTGTAACTCTTTAGCTTCTCATATGAGGGTTTTTAATACACCGGCAGTTAAAACAAATCAGTAGTTTGTGTCACAGCCACAGAGACAACATGTCAGCCTGTAAAGCAATTACATCTGACAAGCAGGCCCAAATGTGAGGCTACAAAATATCACGAGCTATTGAAGCAGTAAAATGAAAGCGAACACGTGATTTATCCTCATTGAGGAGAGCTGTTAGACTTCACCGAAAGTTATGAGGAGTTGACAAACACCCCGCTCTCCCTTCATCAATCATGCTAGTTCTGCTGACAGCCTCCATTTGTGGCTCAAGGACAGAAACTTGTGTCCTTCAGACATAATGACTAGAGGAGGGAGTGTTTCTCCTGCACAAAACATCACTGATGAATGTGCTATTAATATATATGTGTGTGTGTGTGTGTGTGTGTGTGTAAATTTTATTATGGAGATGTCTGCAGGAAATCTGATTCCATAATTACACTCTAATGAGGTCAGTCTAGGACTTGGGGGTGTAATTTGGAGATACATATACTCTGAATCAACGGTGAATTTGTATCATTAGTATTTTTTTCCCTTTCAAGTGGACTCGATTAATTTGGGTTGAGGGTTGTGTAAGCTTTACTCGTACAATTTACAAAACTGGCATCGTCTGTGCCGTAACATTAACATCAAAAAACATATTATACAAAATCGATGTGAAAATGTCCTATATAACTTTAAATCTCGCATATCTATGTTTCGGTGAGAAACCTGTAGTGGTTAAAATAGTTTATTTGTCTGAATATGCCTAAACTATTGGTAGTAAAGTGGTGGTAATTGGTTTAGACAGTGAAATTTGGGTTTAGATACTTGCTGCACTAAAACAGAGTTAAGTCTAATCAGCTCGATTTGTAATCAAATACCGGGGGAAAAATGCAATCTTGACTTCCTGTAAATAATCAGAATTTATTATTCATTCGGTAAAATAGCTATTCTGATTTATTCTGACCTGAATGTCCTCAAAAAACTGGCCTTTCGTAACACATTTCAATATGCAAATATCCATGCCAAATCAAGAAAATATGCAAATGACTTAAATTATATAGTTTCTTTCCGAGCACACATTACCCTGTCTGAATACAGTCGGGAACTCTGACTTTGGTCTGTTTCCATGTCAACCCTATACAGAATTAATCATATTACTTAGCACTGATTCCATGTTCTCCATGCTGATTTTTTTTTATTGCAATGAGTAATGGGGTTTTTTTTGTTGTATTTAAAGTATACTTTCAGTTATACTCGTGTAGCAATGACTGTCTGGATTTTTCTCTTTGCTTTTTGCTTAATTAACTAAATCAGTTTAAGTATTCGGTTTTCACCTTAAGCAATATGATCATGACCGATACGGTAAAAATATTAAACATATGGAATACATACGTGTTTAATACTTTCTGCTGTGTTGCCCAGAACACTTCAGGCATAGCATATAATTGAGTGCTATATTGCTTTCCTCTAAAGTCCAGCTTGACATTTTGGTTCAAGGACATAAGCCATAGGTTCAACATTCCTGATTGCCACTCAGATAAAACTCATCACTGCCGGCATGGTGAAGCAGCAAAGGTCAGAGGTCGCCCCGGCTCAGATTACTCTCAACATTTTGAAGATTCACTAAAGCTCGGGTTGTTTATAGCAAGATTTAGGATCCTTAATCTTTTATCATTTATATTTTACTTCATCCTGCTCTTATTTTGTTCGGCTACGTATACAAGATAAGTTTTTAAGGGAACTTGGGAGACAAATTTTATCTACTAAAATAGATTTTTACTACTTTTTTTTGGATTTAGTGTTGGTTACCAGGTTTTGTGCTCTTACCTGGATGTCCCACACCTTCAATACTCCACCCATATCTGCTGTGACCAGGTAACAACCGCTTGCATCCACCGTCAATATAATGGAGTTTGAGCCTTCGTGTGCTACAAACCTGCCAATTAATCGAGCATTCGCCGTATTCCAGAAACATACAATGCCTGAACCCCCACATGACACCAAGTCAGCGCCACCTTGAGGAAAATACAGACCCATTTCATTTACTTATATATTTATGTCGCATTTGTATATAAGACATTTATGCTGTGTATTTAAAAAAAAAAGATATTTGGAATACAAGCTTTTCTTCTCTTTTTATTACCTTTTGCAGCAACACTTTTTCTCCCTTGCAAAAAGGCCAGTCTGGTTACAGCATAATTATCCGTGTCCTTTTTACTGAAATTTGCTGTTGGATTCTTCGTGCTGGGAGTAGTGGGTAAAGTCCTATCTGTAGGACGACAAGTTTAACGTCTTGAGACTTGTTTAATCAAGTGTTATTAAGTGCTTCAAGTTCAAGAAGATTTTTGTCATTTCAACCATATATATACAGCAGACACAGTACACTGTAAAAATAAAACAACGTTTCTCCGGGACCCCATGGTGCTACACAAAACAACACAAAATTACACAAAAACAACACAAAAATACACAAAACAACAAACAACAAAGAGCTACTGAACCGAAGAACAACACAGAGCTAAAGTCTAAAAGTAAATTGTCTTAGCAACATAAAGTGCATGTGTGCAACCTGGTGCAAACAGTGCAAGACAGACAATGCAATAAACAATACACACATTACAACAGTCTATACAGTACAAAAAAACAGGACGCTGTACGGGAAGCGTCCTGTGCCAATAAATTACTACGTATGTCGTAGCATTACATTATTTATGTTCCAGCATGACAATGTTCCTGTGCACAAAACCTCTAAGCGCCATTAGGGCAAGGTTTACTAAAGCTCTTATGAAAGTATTGCACAAAGCCCTGACCCTAACCCTATTGAAAACCCTTGGGATAAACTGGAAGTCTTTCTGCATCTCCTTATCAACATTAGCAGATCTGGCTAATACTATTGCAATCAAATGAGCAAATTCCACTTCACAAATCTAGTGATAGTCAGGTGTTCTAATACTTTTCTTTATTTAGTTTATGTAAATCACCTGTCAGCATTTCCAAGAGTTTGAGAAATAGTTTGTCCAGAAACTAACTGTATTTGTACATCGGCTTGGGGAAGAATGGCTTTTATTTCGGCAAATAACCATTCAACCGGTTCTGAATAGCAATGTTCAATAACTTGTTCAATAAATTGTGTTCATATTCATTGTACTGTCTATGTATACTACAACTACAGTTCTTTTCTGGACAGCAAGTCTGAATAAAAAGAAAAAAAACCTTCAGAATATTCATGCATCCCAGCGGGAACCTGTAACTTTATGTTTACAGGAACATGGAAGTTCTATGTTTTATTTTCCACCTATATGACAATCTATAAGCTCACGAATACACAAGATTGTCTATTTTCTGTAATTTGTCATTTTGTTCTTTTGGATGTCTGTAGCTTTAACAGAGCTCAGATTCTCTAAAAACAGCTATTGCTTTTCTGTTGCACATCTTCCTAACAGTCTGCCTCACATCCCACAGTGTATAAAAAAGCCAAATAATAGATGCCAAGCGTGTCTGTATGAATAGACAATGTTTAAGGTTAAAGTTTATTTTAACCAAACTAATCGTAAGGCCAGTTGCTAAAACTCTAGATGTGTTATACTGTAAAACATTTACTTGTTTACCAGACATTATGGAGGGTTAATGTGAACAGTATGTTAAAAGGAGGCAATATATCAGTCCATAGCAGGACACACACACACACACACACATTCATTTGTAAAAGCAATTTAAAATATTTAGATCACCTACTGGCATTGAAAGCACTTGCTAAAAACAAAATGCAGACGAAAAGCAAACCTGCTCAAGGCTGAACCCGAGACTCTGGAGGTGTGATGCACCAATGCTTCCTGCTACGCTATTATAAAACAATTGTTTCTATTCATGTATAAAAAACAATAACACACCTGAGTCTTGCTCTTGTGTCTTTTTGTATAGTTTGCATACGGCATTCTCGGTGCTGTTGTTCCAGACTATGAGCTCACCATCACTTCCACCTACGCAAAACACAATTTTAAAAAAAAAATTTAAAAAACAACTCCATCCTACATTGTCAAAGCACCAAAAAGATGTGTTAAACAATAATAAATGGTATAACTCACGAGCCTAGCTTCCCGCTTAGTGCTGTTTATGCTGGCGTTTTTTTTGTTAAAGGTTTATTATTTATCCGCCCAGCTGCCGTGTTTATTTAACACTTCCTAACAACATCGATGCTTCCTCATAGCTCAGCGTGCTGATGCGGCTTTTACATTCAAATCGGTGAAACTTAACAAATGCTTCCTTATAAAATAAATTTAGCGGTAAAGCATCCAAAAGCTTAATGCTAAAGCTCCTGATTAAATAAGATTCTGATTAAAATATCTCTCTGAAGACTGTCTGATCAACAGACATGACCTCCTAAAAGTGTAATTAAATGAATTATCTACAGATACGATTTAATTGGAAATATTGACCCTTAAAAGACGGTTTAATTAATAAATTACCTCCTAAAACAATTTCATTAATAAAAGATGCTAATCTCTTTGGTCTATAAGTTTAGACAGTAGCAGCATTTGGACAGGATACAGAGTCTGAACAGTATCTTTATAAAGAGTGCAGCCAGGAGCCAGGATCAGTCATCGTTGTCATTAAAAATGGATGCAAGGTGCCATCAATTGTACCTTGACTTTCGAGCAAAGAGCAGAATCTCTTAAGTAGAGGAAATGGAAGCTCAGGAAGACCATTTCAGTTCTATTGTAGATGCACCTAATTGCTCCATGCATTCCATTTGCTCATTGCTGATCATAGTAACTGAAACTGCTGCCATCCACAGTCTTTATTGAAGACACTTTATTCGAGATCTTTAGGATAAACTGGAATGCTGACTTCACCCCAAACCTCTTCAACCAATGATCTAACTAATACTACTGAGGCTAAATAGGAAATTCTGTAAAAAAAATGTTTCTATGTTACACAGGCAACCATGGTTCCTTGAAGGTACGAAACGCTGCATCGAAACGCTTCGGGAACACCCTTTTTTAAGCTTTGCCCTGAAGCACATGTGTAATCTGACCAATCAGAGAGGTGGGTAACGTCATCGACCAGGAAGTAATGCTATATAAACATAAGCATCAGTGCGGCTTGTTAAGCTCACATTCAGCGCGACAGAGAAGCCGGGGGTGTGGCACACGATGCAGCGTTCCCAAAGCATTTCAACGCAGATGGAGTTCCTGAAGGAGAACTAGCTATTCACTATTAAATACAGTTCGAAACACTTCCTTTAAATTTATAGTAAACAAACAAAATGCAAAAAAAGTCAGCTTTATCAACTATTTATCAACTATATCTACAATTACAACCCAATATACGATTATTAAACCTATTTCTAGGTATATTTTATCTACAAAGATAAATTGGCTGAACAATAAATGTTAAATCTAAAAACCAAATGAATAAGACTGGAAGTCTTGACTCTGTTTTTAAATCCTCAATAGGAAAGATATCTTAACCTGCTGTTATTTTGCAGTGAAACTGAAAGTAGTCCTGAATTTTTGAGTTCAACTGCAGCCCAATGACAAATAGACCTTGGAAGCAGCTTGAAACCACTAAAGCAGCTGTCTCTAGAACTGAACACAGCAAGCATCTGCTAAATTAATAAAAATAAATATGACAACCCGAGTATTAGAGGGCATGACTAGGAGGAGTGTACCAGTTACTAAGGTCTGAGGAGCATGAAATGCTGCGCACTTAATGTGCTCGCTGTGCTGAACGCCGCCTTTCCACTCTGAAGGCTGAACGAAGAAGCGAGAGAAGGAGTTCATCCTGAACACAGTGATCACCCTGAACAGAAAGACAGGCAGAGATTAGAAGGAAGAGAGAGACAGACAGAGAGAAGGATGAAAGTCCAGTGATGAGAAATAGATGAGATATGACTGCAGAAGATTAGAAGTTCATATCTTAAATGTCAGAGCTGGTTTGTGTTTGGAAGACTGAAGCAAACAGGAAGGCTACAACCGTGCACTGGCACACACACACACACACACACACACACAAACAGTTTAAAGTCTGACCACTTCTCAGATGCTTCACCAAGGACAAATTAAAAGAAACATCAGACTAGAAATGACCCTTGGAACAATATGGAAGACATCAATACATTAAAAAGAGACAAATGATGGTAAAGTGAATAATATTGATTATCTATTTAAGGTGGCGTGTCAGAGGGGTGGATCTACTAGGCAGTCTGTACTTAACGCGGTAGCAAATCTTATGGAAGCAGAACTGGGAAGTGTAAGAATCCGACGGAGTTTCAATGGTAATGGATGGACAACTGCGTTAAAGCATCTGCAAAATGTCTCATAGCTCGATGGGACAAAGCTACATAACATAATACGGGTGGTTTAAAAATTATGGCTTATGTTTCAGCATTTATACTAATTGTACATTTATACCTCTTTGTATCTTTTATTATTTCTGTGTGAAACTAATAACTGATCCCTGGTCTGCTAAAAAAATATCTCATGCAAGAAATACGAGTTTTGGTAAAATCCAGCAAGTCTTTGTGTTAAAAAGTAACACACACCCAGTCTATTCCTGCAGAACAAACAGCATTTCAGAGTACACTCATACAAACAGATATATTTCAGAGCAATGTTCTGTCTCCCTATATAACCATAAAGATTATTTATAGATACCCATTCGCCCATAAAGATAGTTACACCAATTTAAACTCATCACAGCCCAAAATAGTGCGCCTTGTCCCGGTGACCCAATCCGTTGTTCATTTCCTGCTCAGTTCTTTCTAGACCTATTCTTTCAAAGTGATTCCAAAAAAGAGGAAAAAAGAAACTGGACAGAAATTAAATGTTATAAATTTGTATTTATACCATTCACATTTACAGCATTTGGTAGACGTCCTCATCCAGAGCGACTTACAATTATCACAACTGAGCCATTGGGGGTTATCGACCTTGATCAGGGGCCCAGCCGTGGTGGCTTGGTGGTGCTGGGACTCGAACCCTGGTCTTTCAGGTATCAGTCCAACACCTTAACTACTGAGCCACCACTTCCTCTACTAATTTAGACCTCAAATTTTTAGAAATACCTTTTTTTTGTTCCACTGAAAGCATTGTTACACTTCCGACAGGCTGGGCAGTCTGTAACCCGCATGGCAACGCTGCTGGATTGAACTGTCTTTGTTAGAAATTATTTTCTTTGACAGAGCAAAACTCTGAAAAAAAACTGTCTGAAATGTCAATTACTGGATATACATTTGTCGTCGTAGATCTGTTCTATAAAAGCAATATCAAAGTGGCAATGCACAGCTTTTATTACCTACATCACTCGTTCGGAAGTCTTCCGGTGCCCACAGCTGAATTGCAGCCATGCAGTTTTTTTTATATAACAGATGATTTTTTGGAAAAAGAAAGTATTGATTTATTTTCTGTTAATCAACCTTGTGCTTGGTACAAACTTCTTCACTTTGTTGAACTAGTCTTTTTTTCTTACGATTTAAGACATTCAGCAGACGTCCTTATCCAGATCGACTTACATTTATCTCTATTATACAACTGAGCAATTGGGGGTCTTGTTCGTGGGCCCACAGTGGTGGCTTGGTGGTGCTGGGAATTGGAAATTAATGATACTTTCTGGTATCAGTCCAACACCAGCCACCACTTGCCCACTTCGTAGTGCATAATTAGTGCAATACTAATGTTTTACCATTTCTCTGCTTAACACTTTTGATTTTAACTACTCTGTTAGGGAAGTGGTGGCTCATGGTTAATTAATGATTCCTGGCTTCACCGAGCCACCACTGCTGGGCCCCTGAGCAAGGCTCTTAACCCCCAATTGCTCAGTTTTATAAATTAGATAAATGCAAGTTGCTCTGGATAAGGATGTCTGCCAAATGCTGTAAATGTAAATGTTAAAATGGCTCAAAATGTTTGTTATAGAAACATAATAACATGATAATAACGCTTAAATACTTCAAGAGTCCATTAGAAACAATGGCAATCACAGAAAAATACAGATAATTAGGTGAAATGATGAAAAAGATAAAATTACTATGCAACTACATATTGACCCATACAGTTATCAATGTTCTATGTATTGTTTCTACATTATTAAACATTATAGCTGCTTCTCCCCATCACATAAACTGGCTATAAAACTGCAAAAAGTAAGTTCACTTTCTTTTTAAACTTAGTGAGTCCAGATTTCATGTCTATCCTCACCAGGATTCCAAATTTTAACTTTCCAATGTATCAGCCACAGGCCACATGTCAGGTTTACTACTCAGGAGGCTTTACACTATTTTTTTGTTCAATGGTTATTTTGAGTCAAGTCAGGTTTCCTTTATATATATAGCACATATAAAGACAAGTGTGGGACAAACTGCCTAAGGAATCAATTCTTATGATATCAAGTTATTAAAGAGACTAAGATGAATTGTCATTTGTAACATATAATTGGAAATTTACTTTAGTCAAGGATACGTGGAACAGAAAGAAATTATTTCCATGCTTGCTAAAAAAATTTTTGGGTCCAAAAATTACAGTTCTAGTAAATTGCACTGTTGCCTCACAGTAAAAAGGTCCTGGCTTTGATTCCCCTGCAGGGGTCTTTCTGTGTGGAGTTTACTCCGGGTTCTCCGGTTTCCTCCCACAGTCCAAAAACATGTATGTTAGATTGATTAGTGATTCTAAATTGCCCATAGGAGTGAGTGTGTGTGTGTGTGTGTGTCCAGGGTGTCCCCCTCCTGCCTTTCCCCCTTTCAGAGATGGCTCCAGCAGATCCCGGGAACCCGAATTAGAGAATAAGTGGGTATAGAAGATGGAAATGATATATAATGGTCATGAATAGTGTTCTAGATCAAACACCTGTTCCTATTCTCTTATAAGTCTTACTTATATCTATGCCTAAGGTCTTACCTGTCCCAGCCAAATACTAACACTGTCCTCTTTAGCACCAGTATCTGTGAGATGTCCACCGCCTTGTCTCGGCATGCATTCAGTCTGTGGTGGCAGCGACCATTGAAATCCCACACCTTTACATACACAAAGACAGAAACAAAATGAGTTATTAGCTTAATGTTATTGAATAAATCTGCATATCGGTGTTGTCTATTCAAAAAATATTTGTAAACCGGGATTTCGTTAAAAAGACAACAATTTCCCCTGTCCACTATACATTTTATCAGCCTACACAGCATGTAATAGGAGAAACAATATCTATGATTTCTCCAGTTCTCCTGAATGCTTTAATTCTAATTCGATATTTTAAAAAGAAATTACAGAAATAAAACATCACTGGTTCTCGTCAGGCTCTAGAACTTTCCAAATCAATTAACAAACCTAATATAACAAATTCTACAGTATCATTATTTGCTTGTCAAAAAAAATCCAACTATCTAAAATCTATCTGTGAGCAAATAGACATCAGTAATGAAAAGCACTTCATATTTACGTTTACTGTATTTGGCAGACGGACATTTCTACATCAGCTTACAATTAAATAATTTAGTTTAATATAGATTAGTTGTGGAAGGCTTGGGTTCTTGCTCAGGGAACCAGCAGTAAGCAGTGACACAAAAATTCTGTAAACCAGTATTGATGTACTTAGTGATATTTGTCTATTGCTCTGAATAAGAACAAAAAAAAACTGTTAATGCAGATTTTGTTGACTCAAGACATCAGCGATGATCTCAGAGAAGCAACAATTGCCTGGGTCGGGTTCTAAGGCCATATGCAAACAAATTAAAATCCAATATTCTCCACTTAAAGATTATTAAAAATAGAGAACACTGAAGACTGTTAACAATCTTTCCTGGAATAAGCCACTAGCAAATTTCAGAGGAGATTGAGTTACGTCTAGGAATCTGCAGTCCTTAGTGCGGATATTAAAGGTTGACGTTCACGACTGCTAACAGTAAAAGACTTTTTACGGAAGGACGTAAGAGAAAGCATTTTTTTTCTTTCTGGTAAGAACTTTAGAAAAAGGATGGAGATGTTTGGTCGTAACGAGCGGTGCTGGAACCAAAGAAAAAGGATGATGAAATTGGGTAACAATAGTTATGAACTTTTCAGTATATCAAACTATCTGTGAAGTAGTTTTTAGATTAAACTGCATCACGCAGGAGGACAAAGATCTTAAGAACACCGGCAAAAAAACAAAATGGCTGAAAATCTACGTTTTTGGAACGAAAGTGAAAACTAACCAAATACTCTCACACTTTAATAAACGAAACAGAAAGAGAAAACCAAGATGGCATGAGAGACTCATGAGGTCGTTTAGAAAAGTTGTTGCTGCCAAAGGTGCTTTAGCAAGATAGCGAATGAGTAAGTGTGCTTGCTTTTTTACACATGGCTGATTTGGCTTTTTTAGCGGGTTTTTATGCAGTTTTTTTAGTGAATAAATAACAACATCGGTAAAATTTGTTATATGTTCACTAACTTTAAAGACACAGTACGGATCAGATGATTTTGCCAATGTTTGTCTGGCTAGACGGTACAAGCAAAACCATAGAAATGAGGAAGGATGTGTTATTTCCAACAGCATACATTGGATCATCCTAGACCTAAACTAGGTCCATAAAATAATTATCTAAATTCTTCTACATTTTGTTTTCTTTTGGGAAGACAGCCCATAATTACTGCAATAATCTGCCTGGGACCTCTGACCTTTACTGCTCCATCCATGCCAGCAGTGAAGAGTCTTGTCTGCGATGCGTCCAACGCCATGGCGGTAATCTCGGCATCGCCATGGCAACGGCGAAAATGCTTAACCTTTTGTCCAGTGTCCATGAGCCAAATCTTCACACTGGAGTTTGCATCACTGCTGATAACCTTAAAAGGAGGACACCATCATAAGGGATGTATGAGGGATCTGATGTGTATGTCTTCGTGGGTGTGCGCCTCTCTTGAGCATACCCCAAGCAATGGAATTTTATGTGGTCAGAGCGCCCCCACCTGTTTAAAAAGAGAGTTGTAGAGGACACAGGTGACTGCGCTCTCATGACTCAACGCTCTCTTTCTATCTTCTTTCTGCACCTCGAGGAAGAACAGAGTGCTGTTAAAGGAGAGGAAGAGGTGTGATCGCTCCTCATGAAAGAACAGGAGCACGTTACTCTCCTGAGCTTTAGGGAAAAGTCCTGCCACGTGTTGGACACACAGATGCGTCGACACATCCCACACTTTTAACACCTAAAGAAGACAGAAACACAGAAAGAGTGTGTGTGTGTGAGAAAGAGAGAGAGAAGAGAGAGAGAGAGAGAGAGAGAGAGAGAGAGAGAGAGAGAGCAAAGTTACAGCCAAGTTTTATGGTCTTAATATTATTTAAAAGTTCCCATGTTGGTACCAAATGGCTTTCGTTTCCATATTCTTAGTAACGTTTCCACAGCCAAACCTGTCAAACTGTACTATAGAAATGTAGACTGCGAATTATAGTGTCTAGACTGTCACAGTTACAGAACGATTATTTTCACTGCATCTGTGTCATAGTCTAAATAAAATCTATTAATGCATATTTCACAGATTAAATTTAATGATTCTCATAAAATCTCTCAAACCCCATCCAGCACATCCATAAGTATGTCCTCCTCAACCTCAAGGTGTCTTTATATACTGTAGCATTCAAATTTTCATTCTCCGGAAACGCAGCATGGCCCCTGAGCTACATGAAGACATGGCGTGTTATGGTTTTTGTGGAAGAACTTATGTGATCTGTACGAAGCCCTGACTTTAACCCCACTAAAGAGTTTTTTCCAAGATGAACTGGAACACTAACTTCCTCACCCAACATAAGAGTCTGAGCTTACAAATATTATCATGACTGAATTAGCAAATCTGAACAATTCTATTCACTAAACTTCAAAATACACAAATAAACACGATAGTCTGCTGTTCCAAAACATTTGTCCACATAGCACAGTATAACATACTTCATTCAATCATTCATTCATTTATCTTCTATACCCGCTTAGTCACTAATTCGGGGTCACGGGGATCTGCTGCCATCTCTAAAAGGGTGAAAGACAGGAGGGGGACACCCTGGACAGGTCACCAGTCCATCACAGGGCCCCACACACACTCACTCCTATGGGCAATTTAGAATCACCAATCAATCAAACATACATGTTTTTGGACTGTAGGAGGACCCTGAGTAAACCTATGCAAGAACCCACCGGGAGAACATGCCAACTCTACACAGGAAGACCCCTGCAGGGGAATCGAACCTGCGGCAACAGTGCTAACCACTCAGCTCCCATGAGTGCCTCTATAAGATGTATTTAGATTCTAATATCTGTAAAAACAACGGTTAATTTAGGTTATGTATATCTTACTCACCTTGTCTTTCGAGAAGCTAATTAGCTGTTTTTTTGCTAGCATGAATTGAACTGCCACAACGCTGGTAACATGACCTCGGAGTATGCCGACAGGTTTAGACACCAGGTAAGGGTTCCACAAACACACCAGGTTAGTCAGACCTGCAGTAGCTATGAGAAGGAAATAATAAAAGTCTTAAAAAGCATTTCATTCTAGTGTGTGTCAATATTAGATAAGAAAGTAATTAAGGTTTTATAATGTTGACTGTAGCTCGTCTGAGGTCTGGTCAGGCCGCCTTTTTGCTCTCTATGGTGGGGAGGGAATGAGACCACTGTTGAGCTAATATTATTTAGTTGGCTGACCACATACACTTACAGATAGAATGAGGAGAATGGAATGAGGAGAGTGTATCAAGCGGAGCAGTGCTGTTAAATTTTAAACACCACATATAGAGTTCACTTTATCAAACAGACATCCCTTGCTGGTGCTCCTTGTAGGTTATCTAAAGTAACAGACCTTAGATCATCTTTTCCAAGCCGTTTGCATTTAATCAGTTTGCAGCCTTGCATTTACCTTTAATCATAACAGTTTCACATCCTGGTTCAGACATATTCTATACTGTCAAAAGTGTGTGGACGCCTCACCCTATAAGGTTCTTCAACAATCTGTCCATCATTTATCAATTTCAATGTATTGTTTTAAACAAATTTTCAAATACAATTGGAAAAAAATTCCAACCAGGGTTACACGCAGTTGTGCTTAAAACAAGCTCCATAAATACATGACGTGTTATTGCTAAATTGGAGAATGGTTTCCCCATAAACCCACTAAACACCTTTAAGATGAACTGGAACAACAACAGCACCCCCAGATCTTCTAATCCAACATTATTGCTTAATCTGTCTAATAAAATTGTGGCTATATTAACACAAAGCCGTTCCCACAACCACGTTCCAAAATGCAACAGATTAGGGGAGTTTATTATAACAGCCAAATTAGGGAATAAATCTGTTATAGGATGTTCAAAATCACAAATGGTTGTGATGGTCAGAAGGACAATTTTTTTATTTTATAGTACATTACATTAACGTATACTGCCAAATGATTTTTGCTGTTATATACTTTATAAACTGTAACACAGTTTATAGCTAAGAATAATATCACATTTATACACTCTAAGAAAATCATCGTTTCTTCATGTCACTGAGATGAACAGAGATACACACATGGGTACATGTTTTGTGTAACACAATGCCTCTGTCTGTATCTCGATTTGTTTAGTGCGTCAAATATCTGTTTTTGTATCTGTGTCCTGATTTAAGCTTGCAGGATCTCAGTCTCAATGCACAGGGCTAATCTGGATCAGATACCCTGAGAACCTTTCCGTCAGCAAAAAAAGGGAAAAAATCAAGCACCGGGAGGTTTATTTTATTTGTTTTACTATTTATTGTATTGTTCATATGTGGCTCCTTTTACATTCACATTTATGGCATTATCCAGAGCGGCTTACATTTATCGTATACAACTGAGGAATTAGGTGTTAAGGGCCTTTGCTTAGGGGCCCAGCAGTGGCAGCCTGATCTTCCGGTTAGCAGGCCAAGACCTTAACCACTGCACTACAACTTTCCTCTTCTATCAGTTGTGTACTGAAGAAAAATCCGAACAATGTTCTTCAGAAACACTGATTATTTTTACACACTATATTCGGCAAAAGTTTGTGGTCACTTGTACTTTGCCAATCTGTTGCCACGAATTTGAAAGTACAATAGAACGTCTCTTGTGCAATAGAACGTCTCTTGCGCAATAGAACGTCTCTTGTGCAATAGAATGTCTCGTGCAATTGAATGTCTCTGCATGCTGCATTATTTAGATTTCATTTCAGTAGAATGAAGGGGTCAAGACACTATGTAGAGTAATAATGCCTCTTTGCACAAAAGGTTGTTTTGTTTACAGGGGCATTATCATTCTAAAAATAGTGTTTGGACCCCACTAAAGACATAGTGTTTTATGTCTGAAATGAAAGACTTCGAATGTCCTGTACAAACTGAATTTAACCTCACTGTATACCTTTGGTCTGACCTGGAACACTGGAACCCGACCTACATGGCAAAACCTCTGTATAATCTCACTAATATTCATCCGTCTAAATTAACACACATTCCAAAGCCATACCAAGCAACTGTATAGAGTGGAATCTGTATTAGCATGCACTACTGCCCCAAAACGGCAATTCATCGCTACTTGCATTACTAACGCTAAGATGTTGAATGGACAATGACCCCTCAGCCGCACCAATGTGTTAGACTGCAAAACAGTACATGGCAGCATAAGGGAGGGGACGGTTGGCTGTGCCAAAATGGTCAAGGACCAACAAGGACAATGTATTCTGCCCTCACAGGTTTCCATCATCCACCTGGACTCTACCTTTACGTTCTCCCCATCCAGCCTGCAGCCAAAGCTTCACCTACTTACCAACAGGTGATTTGTGTCTGGTGACATCCACCAAACAGTTTTATCAA
>VCAZ01000097.1:1142500-1162500 GCA_005784505.1 Bagarius yarrelli | reverse complement strand
GTAGCACCATGTGGTCCTGAAGAAACGTTGTTTTGTTTCACAGTGTACTGCTATATATGATTGAAATGACAGTTAAGCTTCTTAAACTTGAACTAATATGGTAGAGGACAAGAATCTTGGACACTTTCTAATAATAAAAATTACACATAGTAATTATTTGTACATTTATAAAAAGCTGCTTTGTGATAATGTTTTACACCGAGATGGTTTGCCGTCCCGGATAAACAGGAGCAGAACACATTTACATTTGCATCATTCCGCAGATCCGAAAGCCTCATTCGAGTCTTATCATTGAACAGATCATTACTGGTGAGCAAGATCATAAAACAAAGCGTAACAACCACCAACTACCGAAGGAACACAAAAGAATAAGAGCTTTAGATCATAGCAGGAACCCTGAAGCTGTGAGAAGCCACTGCGCCACAGATCTTTGAATGTAATTAGTGTTAATCTACTGCATGTAGATCAAAATGTGATTATAGACAAGATATGCTTTTAGAAGTGGTACGAATCGATTTTCGGTGATCTGAGAAAACAAAGGAACTTTGATTTTCTTTTAGAAGACATACTGCTGTAGAAGATCCAGGATTTGATTATTCATGTTTGAAATATTCTTAGCAAGTTATATATCATACTTTTTGCTTCTAAATATTTAACATGAATATTTCTAATATTTTTTTCCTGTAAATGGCAATTAAATTTTCTAAATATGAGAAAAAAATCTATTGACACTGCTCGATGAATTGATTTCGCATCATGTGTGAGGTGTAAAATCGTACACTCACCACCACATACTGTGTATGCGTGTCACTTCTGCAGGTGTACAACCATTCTCTTGTTTTTTTTAATATACTATAAAATACTATAACTAGTAAATAATTAAGCCGGCACCAAATTACTGTTCAAGTGTGTTTTAGAAAAGTGACAAATTCCTAATTAACCAATTAAACACTTTAATTATGTCTGCAAAAGCCTCTTAAGTCATAAAACAGGTTTCATCACTTAAACACACTTGCAGACATACACAGAACATAGAGGTAAGAGTGAAAAAACGAAATTTTCTCTACTGTAAATAAAGAATTATGTATACACGCCATCCATTTATCCATTCATCTATTCATCCATCCATCCATTAATTCGTCTGTTTTCTGTAGCACTCATCCTACACAATATCAAGAGAAACTGGAGCATCTTAAGGAACTTGGGGTCCAGGGCAGGAAAAAAAAAGGGGTATAATAGTGAATAAATTACTGTACGTCACACACCTATTCACACACTACAGACAGTTTAGAATGCCAATCACCCTAAAGGTCTTTGAACACTGGATGGAAACTAATACCTTTGGGAGAAACCTCTAGAGAATGTGAAGGACATGCATAATTCATGCAGACAGGACAGAGTAGATACTAAAACTAGGGTTAATAAATGATGGCCAGGACCCTACAAATGCAAATAAAATGGAACTGAGTTGTTTGGGTGCTGTTTTGCTTAGTCACCGACAGATAAAACAGTCAGACAACAAGGTTCTTACCGTGCCTGACCCAGTTTGATGCATGTTCACTGTGTGTGACGGTGTAACAGCTGCGATGACGGTTCTGCTGTAATTCGCTCCACCTGATATTGATGGCAGCATTTTGGTCCACACCTGTTGTTGGCCTCTCGAAAAGAGAGATCACTGCAGACCTAAAACATATCGCATTTACCTAAAAAACACACACACACACACATACAAAATACACACTTTAATGTTTGTATCACAAAGAACAGTTTTCTTCGTGCTAGAAAGAATACAGTTATATTATCTGTACAGAAGAACAACCTAAAACGTCCCAAATGTCCAGATCAACACTTGAAAAGAGAGCAAGTAGGAGATTTTTTTTTTTTTCACAGGAAAATATGTGTTGGACAGCAATGCTCAGACAGGCCATCTAATTACATCTCTACTTCATCCTGACCTTTGCTGGTAATCAATAAAAGAAGCCTCCTATAGAACACAGATAGAGCCTTTTCCTCTTGTTAGAAAGCTGGGGTCGGAGCACAGGGGGAGCCGTGTTATAACACCCCTGGAGCAGACAGAGTTGAGGGCCTTGTTTAAGCACCTAACAGTAGCAGTTTGGCAGTGCTGAGGCTTTTAAACCCTCCTGATCAGTAACCCAGAGCTTTATACGGTTAATACTGCACTCCTAAAACATAATGTTTTCTATTTCAGTTCCTGAATTATTAAAAAAGGTTTTAATAGTAGATTAATAACTGAGTCCAGAAGAGAAAATGTGTTTTTACATTTACGGCAACGTCCTTATTAAGAGCAATTTTTATCTCATTTATACAACTGAGGGTGAAGGGGCCTTGCTCAGGGGCCCAGCAGTGGTGGCTTGGTGGAGCTGGGAATTAAAAACCCACGATCCTTGGGTTAGTAGTCTAAACACCTTAACCATGAGCCACCACGTCCCTGTTTTTAGGACCCACTTCCCTGTTTTTAGATTACAGGTATGGAATGTGAATATATAAAAGGATAAAGTCGATACAAAATAATATGTCCTTGTCCATTATCAGTTGTCCTGTACTGGTGTCACAGTCTGGGGGGTGGAATGGGAAAGGAGGATGAAGGGATTGGTTACCACAGACTTTTATTAAAGAAAAACAAAGAAACAAACTACAGGAAAAAACAGGAAACAAAATATATAAACTAAGGAACAGGAAGTTCTGAAGCTCTTGGGAGTAAAGGAAGAAGGTAGCACAGCATTAGTTTATCGCCTAGCATTAAAGATAGCATTAGCGATAGCAGCATTAGCGATAGCATTAGCGATACCTTTGGAAATAACTACAGCCTTAAGACCTGAAAAAAAAAACAATAAAAACGACAAAGAGGTATATAACACACCTGATAGGGAGAAATGAGCAACACCTGGGAACAATAAACCAATGACAGGACTGGGGTCGGACAAACAGAAAGCACATGGGGGGAGGTGGTGGGTGGCGGCTCATGGTTAAGGTGTTGGTCTACAACCCAAAGATTGTGGGTTCGATTCCCAGCTCCACCAAACCACCACTGTTGGGCCCCTGAGCAAGGCCCTCAACCCCCAATTGCTCAGTTGTATAAATAAGATAATTGTAAGTCACTCTGGATAAGAACGTCTGTCAAAAGCTGTAAATGGAAATGGAAATGGAACAATAACCAAAACATTCATAAAACACCCCCTGGTGGTGTTGTGGGAAAACTCCCTCTATGACAATTACAATTGGGATTTCTTTTCGTTTCGTTTTTTTCCAAAGCTATTGTTTACACACGTTACCTTTAATGACGTTTACACTACTTCTGATTCATCCATATAACCATAAGGGGCACCAGTGTCGTTGTGGTAAGGGGTTGCACCACCACTCAGAAGGCTGTAACTTCACATTCCAGGACCACCATGCTGCCACTATTTTACACTTAAGCAAGGCCTCCAGTCCTAACTGCTGTATTATTATATAAATAAAATAGTCTTATAAATGAGATTAGCCTTTATCTAAAGCATAAGTCGTTCTATAAGGGTGTCTGCCAAAGGCGGAATATGTAAACATAATCATCTATGCTCAACTTTGGAAACCTGGCCATGCATTTTTATTCCGCCAGTGACAGTCACATCGGTAGACAGTTTAAACCGCCGGAGTGTGAACAGAATATTTAACCTGGTGAGGAACAGCAAAATCATGATAATATTATGCATTATTATAAACCGCTATATATAATACTTTCAACTCTAACATTATAAAATCCAATCCTTGATTGCTTTCTGTCAATATAAGAAACTCTGATAAAAAATAGGCCACTGTTTAGCTTGCTCTATGCATACTCAAAGCAGGCTCTATGCATATACAGCCAGCATACCAATAAGAGATGAGTGGATACTTGGGGGATAAATCAAAAACATAAAGCGTTTTTTGGTGGGAAATAAAAAAATACATTTCAAAGCTCACCTGCCCTGCAACATCTCCAAAACTGAGCACGGCGTGTTCAGGTCTCTCGGGATCATACCAATAATGGAGGCAGATAGGAGTGTGATGCAGACTATGGACTTTATACTGACAGCTGAACCCTTTTTTAGAGAGCAGATCATAAAAGCAGATCTCTTTACTGGTGAAGGAAACAGCAAGCTAATGAGGGGGGTGGGGGGGAGAGAGAGAAGACAGATCTTTGTATACAGGTACAGAATTCATATTGATATACAAGAAAAAACAGACATTTTATTGAAATCACAGACTGAAATAAGGACTGTAAACAAAATCCATATGCAGTCCACTTAATTGCATTGGAACGTCTGGCGCAGCAGTAGTCCTGGGGCTTGAACCAATCTTTTGGGGGCTTAACCATTGAACCACCATATGTAGAGTTAATAAGCAGAGCTCGTGCTAATCAAAACCAATTTCTATTTGTTTCTGTTTATTTTGTGCACCGCAGGAATAAGACGACAAGAGTAGCAGAAGAAAATTCATTGCCTCTTTTAGATGTTTATAATAGCAAATGCATACAGTGGAAATCAGAACAAGTTTTTTTTTATTGCTGAAGCGAAATTTCATTTCAAAAATAAATTAGGTGAGTTAATATTCATTCTGGGTCACACCGGAACATTATTGCTTGTTCATCTTGTGCACGGTGAGCGGAGATCGGTTAATATGTTGAAGATGCATTCCTTGTTGTAAGGGGCATTAAAAACTAATTGTGACAGCTGCCGAGTTGTCTAGCATCAATTATGGAGAGGGCAGCAGGGGGTGAATAGAAGGAGTGTTTTTATACTGATCCATATCTCAACGGTCTTTATGATTTTAATGAGGTCTTTATTGTATATACATGATCAGCCATAACAATAGCACCGCTGACACATGAAGTGATTATAATTGATTATCTCATTATAATGAGATACACTATATATATTTATTTATATATTAGACAGCTCATTAACAGTATGTTCTTAAAGTTGATTTGCTAGAAGCAGAAAACATGGGCAAATCTAGGGATCTAGATGACTTAAACAAGGGAAAATTGTAATAGGTAAGCTAATGAGTGCCTAAGCGACTTGGCATGCATGCTAGTTCGACATTTCTATAACTAATAACAATATTCCCTAAACGGGGCAGTGGTGGCTCAAATGGTTAAGCCACTGAGTTGCTAATCCAAAGACCAGGAAGACCTGGGTTTAAGCCCCACCACTGTTGGGTCCTTGAGCAAGACCCTTAACCCTTCCTGCTCCAGGGGCGCTGTATTATAGCTGACCCTGCGCTCTGACCACCAACTTACTAAGATGGTATATGCGAAAAAAGAATTTCACTGTGCTGTAAAAAAGTATAGGTGACAAAAATAAAGGCATTTACATTTAATTACCGTGTTTTTAGCAGGATAATATTTAGAAATTAATTGGGAAACAAGGAGATTTGATACTGCCAAATTTCCCCAGACCTCAGTCAGTTTGATCATCTGATAGATGCCAATTACTATAAAATGAAGAGGCAGAGAACGGAGGTACCAAAGGAAATGGGGCAATAGGAGGCTGACATTTTGAGAGCATGAGTCCTTTAATTATAATATTTTAACAGAGGCTGGCAAGTGATCAGGTGATCAATGCTGGAGAGAGACTTTAGAAATAGTTAAACAGTAGTTAGTAAGTAAAATGTTTCTGTATTTGTATTTACCTTGTGGACATTCTTCAGCACCACCGCGCCCGTTACCCAGAGGTCTTTGGGTTTGACTGAATCATTGTGTAACTTGTGGCTTTTAAGCAGTGTTAGATTCTCAGCCCACACAGCCATCATGCCTTCTTTACTTACACTGAGGTAGCGGCCTTTGTCCAGGTCTACCAGGCTCTGTATTTGCCCTCTGTGAGGGGCAGGTAGAAGGCAAGGTGGGTACCAACGTGGCACTGCAGACATTGTAGCTTGCTCTTGTTTCTCTGAAAGTGCCATTAAAAGATAAGATGCTAGGCGATTCCAGTCCACCCAGCCTTCCCTGGACACGTCCACGCTGTCAAATAAACATTCATATTCCTCCCGAGAGCCGTGGCCAATTATAGAGTAGAACTGGTCTATAAACTCTTCCCGCTGCATGGTCACTGAGTCACTCGAGCCGTTACATGACTGCAATTGAAATACAAGAGTCAAATTGGTTCCAATATTATAACTATAACAATGAAATATGAGTATAAATAATTACTATTGTTATTATGATTATCATTCAATTGTTATTTCTGCCAGTGCAAAGGTTTAGAAATCGGTGGTCAAAATGGAATTTTGTTTAGCTGTCAAGAATCAGAAAAAAAGTGTTATTATTTTGTACTCTTTATTGACAAATCTTATGGGGTTCATGTGAGTAAGTTAAAATCTCCATATGTATTTCTTATAATATACTTAAGCACATAAAATGCTGCATTATCTTTTTGTCAGATATTTTTTATCCACTATTTTTCGATACGAAGAGTCGTCTCTCTCTTGGGCTCATGGGATAGTAAAGTGTGTGCCATAGGTGCCCTTCAGAAAGTGAGCGGAAGTAGTAGGTCATTCTTTTAAAACTAAGACAAACTATTCATCTGGCATGCTGGTTTTTACATTTTAACTACAGCTGAAAACATTCGAGAGCACAGGTGTTAAACTTAGTTCCTGGAGGGCGACGACCCTGCGGAGTTTCGCTTCAACTCTAATTAAACGCACCTGATGCAGCTAATCATGTCTTTTTGTCTGCATGTTTTGTGTATTGGAGTAAAGTTATAACTTTAACCCTAGCTTTGACCGTCCAGGAACTTTTTCCAGGTTTAATACCCCATTCTTATTTCTTCTAACTTTGTAAAAATACTTTGGAGGGTGTGTTTGGACAGGGGTCTTTCTATGTGGAGTTGACATGTTTCCCCGTGCTTATGTGGGTTTACTCAGGGTTCTCCGGTTTTCTTCCACAGTCCAAAAACATGTATGTAAGATTTATTAGTGATTCTAAATTGCCTATAGGGGTGAGTGTGAGTGTGTGTGGCCCTGTGATAGACTGGTGACCTGTCCAGGGTATCTCCCTCCTGCTTTTACCCTTTCAAAGACGGCTGGGATATACTCCAGCAGATCCCTATGACCCCGAATTAGTAAATAAGCGGGTACAGAAGATGAACAAATAAATTATACAGCTTGATGTTCTTTCTGATGACCAATATACACCAGATTACTGTTAAACTGATGGCCACTGGCTTTTAAACAGAAGAAAGAAAGAAAGAAAGAAAGAAAAAGAAAGAAAGAATATTTAAACCTGACAAAGCGTAGCCTAGCTTTTACCAAGTACATATTTAGTTTATAGTTTATAATCTTTTATGTATTCAAGTTTGTCAAAAATAAACTGTTAACCCCCTTTTCTTAACATAAGATAAAAAAACTCCCTAACCTCATAATCCAAGCTTCTTTACTCGATCTAACACACATCCTGCAAAGTACACACACTAGTACACACACACTCACATTAAAACACTGTCTCGTCTCCCTTTCTAAAGCTCACTGATCTTACCTGGAACAGGCTCTGCATCTTGATGAAGTCCTCTACGCTCAGCCGACTCTCGAGCATCTCCACCTCCCCCACTGTTGCCATGGTTTTAGCTGTCAGTCAAAGCCTGGGGGACATAAGCGTGCAGCTTCTCCAAGGAAAATAAAAAGCAAAGTTCACAAAGAGACCAACTCTGCCACCTGGCATCAGATTAGACCGAGATACAACAATGAGGCAAGAGTAAATGAATTAACACCATGATGATGCCTTTGATTAATGTTAAACATTTTAATGAATTATCTCCATGAATTAACAGGTTTTATAAGTATATTTTTATTCAAAATTTTTACTAAACAATATCAGCTAGAATCAAGGGGAAGGTGTAGAAGGTGGTAAGACCAGCTATGATGTATGGTTTAGAGACAGTGGTGAGACCAGCTATGATGTATGGTTTAGAGACAGTGGTGAGACCGGACTATGATGTGTGGTTTAGAGACAGTGGCACTGAGAAAGAGACAGGTGGCAGAGCTGGAAGTAGCAGAACTGAAGATGTTGAGGTTTTATTTGGGAGTGACGAGGTTGGACAGGATTAGGAACGAGTTCATTAGGGGGACGGCTCATGTTAGATGTTTCGGGGAGAAAGTCAGGGAAGCACAGATTGAGGTGGTTTGGACATGTACAGAGGAGGGATAGTGAATATATTGGTAGGAGGATGTTAGAAATGAAGCTACCAGGCAGAAGGTAAAGAGGAAGACCAAAGAGGAGGTATATGGATGTGATAAACAAGGACATGAAGTTAGTGTGTGTGAGTGAAGAGGATGTAGAGAATACGGTTGGGTGGAGACAGATTTCCATTAAATCTGCAATCAAAAGCTCTAACCCTAACCCTAACCCTAACCCTAACCCGACACCTCAACTATCTGATTCTAGCATAGAAGAAAAAATATTAAATACAAAATCCCATAAACATAAGCATACGTCTGGAAAAACTATAAAGATTTTAACTGAGATTTCAATTTTAACAAATTTGTGAGTTTAACATCATTTAGGGCCAGGTTATAATCTGTTCTTTTTAATTGTAGACAAAACAATGGCTAATTTTGAGGGTGTTTTTAAAGATTTTTTTGTCGTACGGTATAAAATGTACATCGTGGTGATGTCACAGTTTGTGTCCTGTCCAGGGTGTCCCCCTCCTGCCTTTCACCCTTTCAGATAGACTCCAGCAGATCCCTGTGACCCCGAATTAGGTAATTAAGCGGGTGAAGATGATCAATAATGGTGACATTACAGTTTATGAAACGGCCTATAGTATTTCAATGATGCGTCAGTGTCTCATTAATATTTTATTATATATATTTTTTTATATTTTAGAGACCGCACAGTGGTTAGGCGTTCATAGGTCCCATTTGAGTGGAGCTTCTAAAATTTCCGCTCTTTAATTTTTAATTCCTGCTCTACGTATTTTTCTCAGGATTGCTACAACATAGAGCGTAACATGGGAGTAAATGATGTCCCACTCCAGTAAAAAAAATCCTGCCCCATCCTAATTCCACAAAACAACTGAAGGAAAATCCCATCTCATCCCAATCTCAAAAGAATGACTCCCATTCCCTACCACACCCATGTTTCTCGTTTTATTGTCCATTTTTTTTTCAACGTTACTGCCACCATACGCTCCTGCTTGACACCGATGGCCACTCGTGTCTTAGTCTGAATGGTATTTAGTAATTTGCTACAGATCCTGCAGCCTGCGTGTGACATTTTCCATCCATCTTTCTCAACACTTTTTCTGTTACTTCTGACAGCCCAGGAATGTTGCTGAGCACAACTCAGGCGTCATTTTCCGTCAGTAGTCTTTGCAATGTGACTTTCATGTCTAACTCCGTTTTGATTATAAGTTTTATTAGTGGTTGGCATTGGCAGACCAACTTGGTGCATTACTGCCACCAACTGTTACGGGTGTGGAGAGCATCATTCCTTTAACCAGCCACAACAAATCTGCTTTGTTTTGCAACACACACTCCCCTTCCACCTGCCCGCAGCTGTCCACAACCATTTAAGCATTTTTTTTTCCTTTTTTTTTTTCTTTTTTTTTTGTTACTAAAGACGTGCTCGAAAGTTGCCATTACATGAGTCCATCATTTTTTCATTGGTACAAAGGGACACAAACCATGTTTCAGAATTACAATGTCCCTGAACACAAAGCCCCTGAGCTTTATAAAGACATAATCGTCAAGGTTGGTGTGGAAAATGTTTAGTCTCTTGCCGCCTTGACCTCAACACCACTTGGCACCTTTGGAATGAACTGGAACATGGACTGCACCCCAGACCTTCTCACCCAATAATACAGCTTGAACTTTCTATTATTATTGTGGCTAAATTGGGAAATTCGACGCTTAAATCGACGCTCTAATATCTAACTATATTTTCAGCATTTTCATTTTATTAAGCATTTTATACAAGTTATTATTTACAGCATTTGGCAGACGTTCTTATCCAGAGCGACTTATATTTATCTCATTTACACAGCTGAGCTCTTGGTGGTGCTGGGAATAAAACCCCAGTCTTTCTGGTATCACTCCAACGCTATAACCACTAAGCCACCACTTCCCATATTATAAGTGTAAGAATGAGACTATAATGTTTTTAAAAAGATCAGATAGTTAAAACTGGTGTCCATACAGTGTAAATCAAATACACAGTTTTAAAAGCATCGCTGGAGTTAAAGAAACTAGTTTGGATACACAAACATTATAACAAAGCTAATTTAGAAATGTGTTAATGATGAATTTAATCACCAAAAGGAGGTTTGAGGAACGGGAATTTAAAAAAAAACCCACTGCTTTATAAGACTGCACAATAAACATCGCCACAGCATCAAGGTCATAAAGTTTCTCAAATCACTTATAAATAGAACCAAATGATACTTTTTGCTCGTTGTCATATTCCAAACTGGAAATAATCAGCTACACAATTTCTAGATGTTAATGTTATACTCTTCCTTTGAGGAGCTGTAATCAGTAAAATATACAGTGCTATAAAAAGACTAGGGAAATCAATTATTTCCCTACCTATAACATGAGTCCAGGAAATGGAAGCTTCTCTGTTGGGCAGTTGGGAAATTCAGCGCTATAAGTGCAGTTTTAAGAAACAAACCGAGCAAAATTCCTCAAAGACCAAGTGAAGCAACCACCAGTTGTATCGCTGCTGATGGTGAATTCAAACACACACCACACACACACACACACACACACACATACATTCATCTACACAACACTTTTTCTTTTTATGATCCCTCTTTTAAAGCCCGTCCAGGTCTCCAGGCAACAAGGGAGTGAGACGGGAACGTGTTTATGCGTCCAAGCCATTCCTTTTTTTTTCACAGATTGGACACTAGAGAAAAGCTTATCTGAGCCTGGGGCACATTTTTCCCTAACACACACCACACAAACACACACACACACACACAGTAGAGAAAAGCAATGGAGGAAAGAGTTTTATTACAGTTTCCACATCCCTCGCTTCCGCAGCTCTCCGGGGCTTTAAACAATTGTTGTCCAGGGCTTCAGTGAGAACAAAAGCTTTATTTTCTTTCTCTCTCTAAAACTTTCTCGGTCTCACACACACAAAACGCACAACACAACAAATCATCACCTTGGGAACTCATAGTAATACTGCATTTATAGCCAAAAAGCTGTATTTTTATATATTTACATTTACAGCATTTGGCAGACGTTCTTATCCAGAGCGACTTACATTATCTCATTTATACAACTGAACAATTTGGGGTTGAGGGCCTTGTTCAGGGACCCAGCAGTTCTGGCTTGGTGGATCTGGGAATCAAACCCATATTCGTCAGGTTGGTAGTCCAACATATATATATATATATATTATATATATATATATATATATATATATATATGTACATATAATATAACATAGAAAGAGAGTAAGAGATAGAGAGATATACATATAGATATATATCTAGATAGATAGATAGATAGATAGATAGATAGATAGATAGATAGATAGATAGATAGATAGATAGATAGATAGACAGATAGATAGATAGATAGATAGATAGATAGATAGATAGATAGATAGATAGATAGATAGATAGATAGATAGATAGATAGATAGATAGATAGATAGATAGATAGATAGATAGATAGACAGATAAATAGATAGATAGATAGATAGATAGATAGATAGATAGATAGATAGACAGATAAATAGATAGATAGATAGATAGATAGATAGATAGATAGATAGATAGATAGATAGATAGATAGATAGATAGATAGATAGATAGATAGATAGATAGATAGATAGGAATCTTTAAAATAACAGCCATAAAGTCAGATGTCTTTATTTAAATAACTATTAAACACCGATTGAAAGATTTCCTAAGTTGAGGCTTATTATAGACAAATCCAGCAAGTGAAAGTAATGAACTGAAAAGTTTGTGTTTGCGATCTATTCCATGAAAATTGTTTATACACAGTTCACTTAACAGGACACATCCACAAAGCGTGAGAGTGACACGGCTGCTGCTGTTTTCCAATTTACACTTATATTTCAGCTTTGCACACAGAGTCCCTCATTCGATCCTGAGCTCAGATTACCGACTGTGCATTGTTACCCATGTTTCCCCAGTGTTCACATGGGTTTTATTCAACATCTTTAGTTTCTTTCCAACTCAAAAACATGCCAGCAGGTGGAACGGCTAAGCCAAATTGGCTCTAAGTGTGAATGTGTGTGGGTGCATTGCAGATCCCATTCAGAGTGGCATCCCATCCAGCAGGTATTTCAGTCTTCTTGGAAAGACTCCAGATCCATCGTGGACCTAATCAAGATAAAGCGATTACTGAAGAGGGATGAATGAATTAAGTAATTAAGTAGGACATTTTTGAGCTAGGATATTTTTTAAGATGGCAATGTAGAGAGTAAAAAAGGGGCGGCTGAAGAAAATAATGGGCTGCCACTTGTGGTTGAAAGACGGTGTAATACTATTAGACAAAATTTTGAAAGGGAAAATGAATAAGAACATTTGAGTCAGCAGAGACACAATCAGACAATCAAGTCTAGGAGTACTAACCGGATAATAATAGATTAAAATTAAATTCTTAGCAAAAGAAAACAGAGGTACAGTTTAGGACTATACTACTACATATACTGTACTATATAACAATATTGGTATATAGTCATGATGTATGGTTTAGAGACAGTGGTGAGACAGCTTTGATGTATGGTTTAGAGACAGTGGTGAGACAGCTATGATGTACGGTTTAGAGACAGTGGTGAGACTTAGATGTATGGTTAGAGACGTGGTGAGACAGCTATGATGTATGGTTTGATGTATGGAGAGACAGTGGTGAGACAGCTATGATGTATGGTTAGAGACAGTGGTGAGACCAGCCATGATGTGGTGAGACAGCTATGATGTATGGTTTAGAGAGACAGACATGGTGAGGATGGAGAGACAGCTATGATGTATGGTTTAGAGACAGTGGTGAGAGACCAGATACTTGATGTATGGTTTAGAGAGACAGTGGTGAGACCAGCTATGATGTATGGTTTAGAAGACAGTGGGGAGACCAGCTATGATGGTGTATGGTTTAGAGACAGTGGTGAGACACAGCTATGATGTATGGTTTAGAGACAGTGGTGAGACAGCTATGATGTATGGTTTAGAGACAGTGGTGAGACAGCTATGATGTATGGTTTAGAGACAGTGGTGAGACAGCTATGATGTGGATGGTTTAGAAAGATTAGTGGTGAGAGACCAGCTTGATGTGATGGTTGGTTTTGAGAACAGTGGTGTGAGACAGCTATGATGTATGGTTTAGAGCGGTGAAACAGTGTGATGTAGTAGAGACAGTGGTGAGACAGCTATGATGTATGGTTTAGAGTGGTGACAGTGGGTTTGAGACAGAAGCTGATGTATGTAGCTTTTTTGGTGAGACAGCTATGGTAGAGACAGTGGTGAGACAGCTATGACATGAGACAGTATAGTTTAGAGACAGTGGTGAGACCAGCTATGATGTATGGCAGAGCTGGAAGTAGGAGAACTGAAGATGTTGAGGTTTTCTTTGGGAGTGACGAGGTTGGACAGGATTAGGAACGAGTTCTCATGTTAGATGTTTTGGGAAGAAAGTCAGGGAGGACAGTTTGAGGTGGTTTGTCCAGAGGAGGGATAGTGAATATATTGGTAGGAGGATGTTAGAAATGAAGCTACCAGGCAGAAGGTAAAGAGGAAGACCAAATTCATTATTAATTAATTATTATTGTTAATTATTTTATAAACTTCAGTTTGTACAGTATATCCTACTGTAAATATACTAGCAGGGTTGTGGCATATTTAATGCACGACCTCAAAATCACTTTGTAGGTTTTTATATAAATGGAATCCAAGATTTGAAAGGAACTTAAAAGTTGTTCGGCACTAATTAGTCCACCAATTAGTATGTGATATTTTATACGTTATGGAATATACCTTTAATTGTATAGTTTGATATACTGGTTTAAACAACAATGTACATTTAATAGAGTTGTGTGATGGTCTGGATCTTCTTAACCAACCTGCGTATGCTAGAAAAAGTGCAGCAATGCTGAAATAATCCCATTCTCATGGTCCAAAACCCCCTAAGGGATCGTTTATGTTTCTGATTTTTACACATTACTTAATGGCCCAAGATAATACTAATTAACTGATTGGCACTTTCATGCTTAGAGACAGAGTTTAAAACGAGGTCATACTCATTTTCTTCCGCAATATCCGTTTTAAATTAGAAGCTTTTTGGCAATTAAAAAGCTAAAAAGAGAGGGAAGTCTTAGGGGAGTTACTAGCAAACTTTCCATTTGGGTGAAAGCCTATCATATTATTTTATTTTTGCCATTTTACACCACGAGATGTAGTTCTTTCAATTCTGCTTTGCAAGCATTTTTATTTTTTTTTTAGAGTGTTTGTCTGTTCGCAAAAACGACCCACTGATGTAGTTTAGTTTAGGATTTGCCCTTTTATTGTCTTCCAACTGTTACCTGAGCCAAAGTCTTAAAGTCCTGGAGCTGCTTTATCTTATTACATCCGATTATTAACCATGACAACCTACAGCCGGGCTCTCGATTAGGACAATAGGTCAATGTTTAGAATAACATTTCCAAAGTTTTTAGCTTATAGTATGTCAAATTGCTTACTGGTGTCTATAGTGCTTTAGAATAGAATAGAATAGAATAGAATAGAATAGAATAGAATAGAATAAAAGTTGGGGGCTCAGAGCACAGGGTCATCTATGATACAGCGCCCCCTGGAGCAGGAAGGGTTAAGGGTCTTGCTCAAGGACCCAACAGTGGTTGGCTTGCCCGTGGTGGGGCTTGAACCCTGGTGTTTCTGGTCTTCAGATAAACAGCCAGCGGTGGACGGGCTTGAGCACAGGTCTTCCTGGTCTCCAGATCAGCAACTCGGCTCCTTAACCATTTGAGCCACCACTGACCCTAATAGCACAACCTCTGTGGTGTGTGGTGGTACTGAATAGGTACCATTATTAACTGGTGTTCAGTTCAGCGATTGTCTGTGGGTAAAAACTGTTCCGGAGTCTGGAGGTGCGTGTCTGGAGGGACCGATAGCGTCTTTCAGAGGGCATTAAAGTGAAAAGGTGGTTGTCTGAGTGAGAAGAGTCCTTTATTATACGGCTGGCCTGTCGTATGCATCTGCTGGTGAAGATCTATCCCAAATGATCATTATTATTCAGGGAGTTTTTCCCCACCACAGTCGCCTCCGGAACTTACACTTTTCACTGTTACTGAATTCTTTGTAAAGCTGATTTCAGACACCGTCTGTAGTTAAAAGCACTAAACAAATAAAAATAAAATGAATATAATGTAGATTACTATAAATATATGTATAGTTTAAGCTCAACTCTTACTTCCTAACATCTGAAGAATGCACACGGAGTCTGAGAGCTTCTACTGTAATGATGTGTGTGTGTGTTACACAGAAATCAATGACTGGGACTGTATTGAAGTGCTTGCGGGATAAAACCAGAAAATGCTAATAAACCTAAAGACCATAAACTTAAAAGGAACAGCAGGTGTTTTACTAGAACATTAACTAGAAATTTGAACTGTTATGAATATGTTCTAGAGATAAAATCTCTCTATACCCCACACCAAGATATGTCTGTTATTCCGAGCTCACCGCCGCCATCATCACTTAAGGCAGTTTCTCAGTGATCTCTCGTCTTCTAAACGACCATTCGGACAAGACCACAGGAACTTCCCTGCAGTATGGAATAACCTACTGGTCAGAGAAGAACTGACCCCCCCGAATGAACCTGGTTTCTCCCAAGGTTTTTTTCTCCATTCTGTCACCGATGGAGTTTTGGTTCCTTGCCGCCGTCGCCTCTGGCTTGCTCGGTTGGGGACTCAGTGTTTTAATGAATGTTTAATGATGCATTTCTGTAAAACCGCTTTAAAACAATCCCGACTGTTAAAAGCGCTAAATAAATAAAGGAGACTTGACCTGACCAAAGCAAAAGTTGTTACGGACCGTAGACATGTTTTGTCTGTATATTAGAACAGCGTTCGAATGCCACGATTTAATCAAACGAAAGCAAAAGAATAGTAAACAAGATGCAGACCATTTATTTGAATATTTCCACTACCAAATATTTATTAAATATACAATCTCCAGTCTGCCCGTTCTCTTTCCTTGTAGTTTAGATTATTAGAGGACAGGGAAAGTCCAGGATGTAGAGAACACATCGGCTGTTCTTTCCACTCATGTCGGAAAATAGTATTCTTTTTTTTTTTTTTTTTTTTTTTTTTTTAATAAAGACATAAAATAAAGAACGAGAGAAACAGAAGAAGGAAAAAAAAAAAAAGCAAAAAGATTCTTGGTGCTTAAACTCAGACATTTAAAAGAAATCAGACAAGAAGAAAGGAATGAATGTCCCAAAGTAATTGGCCCATAAAATTAATAAATTATACAGTCCCCAACATTTTTCCATGTTCATTTTAAGGTTATATTGTAATTTTAAAAAAAACGATGAAGGCAGAATTAATCTCCTATGCAACGGTCTTGAAGGTCTGGAGGATCAGGTTGGTTTGGTGGATGAGCCGGTTGGCACTGACGAACACGTTTACTGCCCTGGAAGAAAGAGAGACAAGGGGAGAAGAGAGGAAAACAAAAAAAAAAAAAAAAAAAAACATGGTGACCCTATTTCTAATGTAAGAATTTATTCAAAATAAATATCCAAAATGTGTCTTATTCATGCATTCTAAGCTACCAAAAGCAATAAATATGCAATATACATGATTCACTCAAGCTCAGTTGCTTACAAAATGTCCTTTTTATAGAGATATTTTCAACGTTTTATTTTTTCTCCATGCGGAATTATTAAAAAACAACGACAAAAAAAAGTTCCCAGGGTCGAGAGCTGGTGACACCGTGAGCAATTCTTTACAAACTGATCGGTGTATTTTTATTTCTGTGGATGAAAACGTCAAGCCTCATTGTTCAAACTGGATTTAAGCAGAATTATTCTATCGTTTCGTTTCTGTTGTCATGCTGATCTGCATTAATGATTATAATTTCCTCATTTTGTCATTTTGGTATTTTGTGCCGGTCACTAAATTCAACTTGTACGCACGAATTGTCGTAGAACATCCGATATAATGTTTAGCGCAAACTTGTTAATTCAATTAGTCAAAAAAAAGCTATGCTGGACTTTTAGGCCACGACTTCTAATTCATCCATTTTAATGATATATTTTTATGTTAAATGTTTTCTATACCCGTCGATCCATCCGTACTCTTCTAATATATACGTATGCACACCATCCATAGACCACGCAGGCAATATCAGCTATTTAAATCCTTATTTATTTATTTTTTTACATAGAATCATGAGGAGCACTTGTACACCCACACAGCTATGCAATTATCCATCCAGCCAATCAGGTGTCGGTAGTGCAATGCATAAAATCAGGACAGAAGCCAAATATGCAAATACAGAACAGAATCTTTCGCTAACGTTTATATGAAACATCAGAGCGATGAAAAATCTCAGTAATCCCAGTGACTCTTACAGCGACTGAGAAGAGGGTTGTCGCTGTAAGAGTCAGACTGCGTCGAGTATTTTTTAACTTGCTGACCAGAGTCGAATTAGGGGTGGGGCGAGTAAGTGAGCGAGAGAGTGAGTGAGTGAGTGAGTGACAGCACTGTAGGCTGAAAAGCTTGTTTACAAGAGTGTGAATCACAGGCGAACGCCCAGTGTGACTCCGGCTGACACAAAGGCCAGGGCATCCAACATCACCACTTTTTAAAACCACGGTACAACGAAAGCATTCCCAAACATCACATTTTGGGGCAGGTGGGCTCTAACAGCCAAAGAATACATCAGGTTTCACTCTTGAGTCTACAGTGGGTCATCTGAACCGGACTAGCTTTGGAGGAGAAGAAAAAAAAAAACCCCACCAGATGTATTTTTTCAGCGATCGTCATCTGTCCAGACTTTATTATGCCTGAGCCCAGTGTGAGTGTGACTCAAATCAGGCCATCTGGCACCAACAACCAGATCACATATTTCCCCCTCATTCTGATATTTGATGTGTAAATGAGCTGAAGCTGTTAATCTGTATCGTTGCAATTATGAGAGTTTGCGAGCAGAGCTGCTGCGGTGCACATACCCGAGCTGTACATACCGCTAAACCTGCAGGAACGAGCGAGTCTATAGGTTTTCCTAATACGCAACATACTGTAGGGTCCTAATAATCAGTTTCTATCCCCAGATTTTTAGTGCCTGCCTTCCTGTACGAGTAAAACTGTCTCAACATGCATCCGTCTTCATTTTTAGGCAGCCGAAAATAAAATTCTGCAGCGTGCCTCTCTGACATTTCAATAACCTTTATATTACTTAAAAATTTCAGGCCCTTCTGCTTTAAGCAGCCGGTTATTTCGCCAGTCTGCTGTAATGGCTCGGTATTGTTTGCAGCTACTTTTGTTAATAAGGTTGCATAACAGCGCTTGTGGGTTTGTTGGCATAAACTGCAGGACTGCTTTTATTGAGATGTTCTAGTTGATAAAAATTTTTAGGACATTTCTTTTTGACAGAATATTTAATATTCATTTTGTAATGCAAATAAGATGCGCTCCGGTGCTTGGCCCTCAATGGCCTGACGACGTAAGGTCGTTTATCAACTGATGCAAAGTCACTTTATAAAGCCCTTTTAATGTTTGTTACAGGAATTGTGTGTGTATATATATATATATGTAAATATATATATAGAGAGAGAGAGAGAGATTTCTCTAATCTCAAGATATATCCATCTCCACATAGATCTACCTATCGATATCTCCATCTCCATCTGTCCACCTATCGCCTATCTCCATCTGTCCACCTATCGATATCTCCATCTGTCCCACCTACGATATCCATCGTCCACCTATCGATATCTCCATCTGTCACCTATCGATATCTCCATCTGTCCACCTATCGATATCTCCATCTGTCCACCTATCGATATCTCCATCTGTCCACCTATCGTATCTATCTATCTAATCTATCTATCTATCTATCGCTCCTTTAGTTACTGAACACTATCAAACACACTAAATTAATTAGCACATCGGGACACAACCATCCTGTAAAGAAGAGTGAATTACTTACTTTCCATCTTTGAAGTATGTTTTCAGAGTTGTCGCTGAAGCTTTTGGAGTATTTCACAAACTCTTTCTTTCTGATGCTCCAGTGCCTGAAAGTACATAGCATGGGATTTTTAATCAATAAATTAAAAAAAAAAAAAAGAAAAAAAAAAGAAACACAAACGGAATAGCTTTTATTTCTATACTGTGCCGTCTCAACCATGAACTATATAACCAAAATGTGGTGACCAGCGCAGCCGTAAGTGTCTCGAAACAGTAAATGTTCTCTAGAAACATATTTGTAATGCATTGGAGCATTACATTACATTCCTCACTGGAACCAAGAACGTGTTCTAGCATAAAAATATACCTGTGCATGAGCCCTCTAACTTCTACCAAGAACTTTCTACTTTGACCTCAACCCCCATTGAACACCTTTGGAACGACTGAATCACGGACAGCACTCCAGACCTTCTCACCAAACATCATCGCCCGAACTCACTAATATTATTGTCACCAAATAGGTAACGTCACCAAAATAAAGCGGGAAAGTGGTAGTGCTAAAAATGTTGGACTGATAATTCAAAGATCATCGGTTTAATTCCCAGCACCACCAAGCTACCACTCTTGAGGCCCCTGAGAAAAGCCTTTTTTTTTTTAACTCAACTGCTCATTTGGATGAAGAAAGAGGAAATGTGGGATGTTCTAAGCTGGAAAGTGTGTAAAAATGGATCTTAATCTTAAATAAGGCACACCAAACACACCGTTTATTCAATATATAGAGTAATTATTGATTAACTCACCCTTCGGTTCTGATACTGGTACTTCTTAAAGACGTTGTTGACCGTATCCAGCAGCTCCTTAATGGCAC
>VCAZ01000097.1:977500-1137500 GCA_005784505.1 Bagarius yarrelli | reverse complement strand
TTAAGAGCGAGCGCTCATTTAGGGAGAAAGGCTTTGCAGGCTATACCATCCAGGCTGTAAAGTAAAGTATCGCGACGTATGAAGGCGACATATTCAAAGTTTTAGTGAAGAAAACCTTCATTATTTAATAATCAACACTAGAATAAACAAATGCACACACACACAAAAATGGATTACAAAAAAATGGGATTAAAGTATAAAAATGGGCCCATCTTAAGGACGGGGGGGGTGGGGTGGGGGGTATTTTTACATTTAAACAAGTGTGCCGGCGAATTCATTACTGGCATGAATCTGAAGATGTGACAAAAATGTGTCGCAGACTGCAGGAAATTAAATTACAACGAGGGAGAAAATATTACCATAAAAACAGGGGTTTGGTCTATGCTTTCTGTAGGGGAACAGCTCCACCCAGAGGAGACAGACCAAACTACAACGCATGCAAAGTAAACACGATCGCACCTTTGACGTCGTCTGCAGCCATGCGTAATAAAGACTCGGAGAAGTTCAGCTCGACGTTTTTCTTCTCCAAGATCTTCATGATGATCTCCTGTGTCAGACCCGGGTTCTCCTTCTCCGCCTGCGTGAAATTGGATTTGTATCGGCACCAAAATGCAGGGAATGGAAAGGAAAGTGTGGAACACTGTGCTTTTCTTACCTTTATGAAAGCCGCCCTTAGAGTTTGTGCTGCAGAAAGATTTACTCTCTCCAACTGCAACAGGAACAAAAAAATAAATTAAAAAAAATACACAATAAACACGTTCCCGAAGTCAACACTTTATTTGGACATGAGTAAACCGGTTCCCACTCGTTCTCTCTTTCTCTCTATTAAATTTTATTGCTCTGTTTATTATAACACTAAGACATTAGTGGCCAAATTCACAGAAATCAGTTCATCAAAATCCAGTCTCTAAAGATCTCCTAAATAATTAAAGTAAAGGCGAAAGAATGTTTCGCTTTAATTGATCCATCTACTATTTAACCCTCAGTAGCACCCTACGGACTTCTCCACTCACTCCACTAATATTGACAGTTCTCCACTCATCTGAGAAGGTTTGTTTTTTCCCTTTGTCAAGGTGACTCGAGTCTGATTAGTTCCAAGTTGAAAAGCCCGCCGTCAGATGGCCTTGACGGGGAGGGGAAGAAGCAGCGAAAATGCTTTGAAGGATGACCTGCAGGGCTGTATGGAAAGTGTGGAGGCTTGTAATGAGCTGTATAAATTATGAGTCGGTGTACTTGTGTATGCACATAAGCGAGTGTGTTTGTTCATTTAAATGCATGTCCGTACGACACCCGACAATTAGACCTAAACCAAATCCAGAAGCATGCGTGTTAAATATGGATTTTATCTTATATTATACGTGCTGTTATCATTACAGAATCTTATCTTTTCACTAGCGTTTGGAATGTGGCGTTGGAGATTTGGTCATTTGGCCATGGAAGCATTTGTAAAGGTGAGGCAAGAAGGGCGGGAAGTGACACGTAGACAGGACAGCGTTAATAAGGTCAGGGTTCTGCGCAAGCTACTCAAGGTCTTCCATTCTATAACACATGGTCGGCCATGCCCCAGGCTTTGAATCCAGAACAGGGGTGGCTCAGTGGGTTAGTGATTACAAGCTAAGTGGTTCTAACCAACGTTGGGCCCTTGTGAAGGCCCTTAATCCTCTCTGCTTTAGGGGTTCTCATGTGTGGCAGATGCCTTTATACAGAGTGACATTTACATTTATCTTATTTATACAACAGAGCAGTTGAGGGACCTCGCAGTTGAGGGGCCCAGCAGTGGCAGCGTGGTGGTTCAACCTACAACCTTTTGTTTAGCAGTATCTTAAGCACTGAGCTACCACCACACATCATGGCTGACCTTGTGCTCCAACCCCAGCTTCCTAACAAGCAGGGATAGTAAAAAAAAAATATATAGTGTACCATATAAATAAATTATTAAGATATGTATATTGGATACAGCCGTCAATCAACAGAGAGTGGCCGCGTTAACCCCATTGCTGATATCTGTAGATTGTTTAACTCTCAGCTCTCGGGTGGTGATTATCTACACGGGGCAAACTAAATGCAGATGCACTCATTAGCATAAGATCTGACCTCGTTTCGGAGTCACTGAGCAACCAGAAATAGCCCCTGTATACATTCCCCCTGCTGTAGAACATCCGTATGTCTGATAATCTGGTGACTGGGTGCATGGATAATCTGATAAAGTCCCTTCGTACCTCATTGAACACTGGGTACATCACAGCGTAGAGTGACATGGAAACCATTGGGGCCGTCTCTGCTTCGTTCTTAATCTCTTCCATTGTCATCGTTGTCGTGGCAATGTGAGAGTGGGCGGGGATTCATTCACGCCTAAGCGTGCTCAGTAGAAGCCCGCACCGTCACGTCTGCAACTGAACAACAGAAACAGAAAACAAATAACAGAAAAAAAACAAAACAAAACACAGTCGTTATTAGTGATTTCGTCCTGAAAGCGTCGTTTAGATAACCGTGAAAGGAAGAGTGAGGGAAAAGCGCATGTAATGATGTAATGGGTGTAATTATGTACCAATTTATACTGCAATTAAACATCAGCTCGGAGCCTGATGCTAAAGATATAGCACACAGGTATAATAAAAAAAAAAAGACTGTTAGCTCATCAAATATCAGCTCACTGATCTAAGACCATGTGACATTTCACCGACATTTGCATTCCTGTTCTGGAGTGAAAGCTGCCTGTCGCCGTCGCCTCCGGTAGCCCCTTGTTATCCAGGTTTGCCATGTTGTGCTTGTCAAGTCAAGTCAAATCCCTTTTATTTATTCAGATCGGGACTGTTCTGAAGCAGCTTTACAGAAATACATCATTAAACACTCATTAAAACACACTATTTGATTGATTATCTACAAATTAAGAGTCCCCTTGCTGGGATGTTTTATTGACAACCATGTTGTAAAGTATGATTATCTGTTACTCAAACCGTCGTTCGACTGATTCTACTCGTCTCTTTTTTTTTCCCCCAAAACAAGCTGCAAAATTGTCACTTTTCTTCGTACTAAAGTTCTCTTGCATTTTCGACAGTCTCTACAGACGCTTTACTGTCTGATTGGAGAATTAATTAAACTAGCAGCTGTAGGTGCATTGTTAGAAACATGGTGGACGAGAGCATATGCTTCCGGGTTACGTTCACGACGTTATCGTCGGCTAAACGTTCCGAGGGGCACGGCAGGCCACTCCGGGTCACTCCAATTGGTTGGATTCTACAGGGTTTTTCGTGTCCGCCATGATAACACAAATAACAAAAACTCCTTTCTTTTAAAAGCAGCCAGCTTTTGTTGATGCGCATAAACGGACGATGGTGTTGGATGGCTGCATATTGTGGCACGGTAGAAGAAAATAAATAAAAACCGTCTTCTTTTCGGAATATTACAGGGTTCGTAAAGTCTTTTTTTTTTTTTATATCTTCTCAAAAGGTTAACTAGATATTTCAATGCCGGTGCACATCCCCTATTAAACAAGATTTATTTGTTTTATGAGTTATTACTCCAAAGGAGACATGTCTGCATGTCAGGGGTGTCGTAAATAATATTTATACTTGTGTTTATATTGTAATGAGGTAAGTAGCTACTCTTTGGATGCTGAACTAATAGCACGCTAACAGGATACAACACAATTTTCACAATCGGTCTGCTTCTGCGTCAAGATTCAGCGCTATTTAAATAGGAAACCAAATCTGGCATGCGGAGCGATTACGTTAATTGTAAGCGCACCAGAAGCAGGAACGAGACTCCAATCAATTTAAAAATAAAAAGACATCATTACGCCGGTAAATTATAGCCACTTGTCTGCGAGGAGCCATTTCATTAAACGCTTAGCTGTTTTATGCAGTCAAAAAAATCCTTTATGACGTTGTTTAAATGAAGTGGCCTGTTGCAAACAGTTAAATCCTATTTTATGTCCTATCGGGATTCCGTAATTCTCATTAACCGTAAATAAGGAGTGAGAACGGAAAAGGGTGTGACGTCGGGACGCCGTGAACGCACAAAAGTGTGCGGGACATTTTTTTTTTTTTATTTGCATACGTTATTAGCCATGAAAATAGCGACAGAGATAACCCAGAACCAAGGAAGCAAACCTGCTGGAGAACCGCCGGCTATCTTATCATAGATTAAAGGCCAGTCGGTAGCTGGAGTCCAATCTATCATACAGATTAATTACCACGTAGATCTTTATTTTCATTAGCCTGTTTACATTCACAGTATTCGGCAGACGCCCTCATCCAGAGCGACTAACATTTATCTTATTTATTCAACTGAGCAATTGGGTGATGGAGCTGGGAATCAAACCCACAATCTTCAGGTTGGTAGTCCAACACCTTCACCACGAGCCACCACTTCCCCTAACGTACAATAATGATAAAATCATCTTTAACTTTCTATACTGCAACACAATCCATCACAATATACTGCAACACAATACACCTGTAAAACAAATGGCAAAAAATACAACAAATATATATATAAATAATATATAAATATTATTTTTCCCGCTAACGTAATCGTTAAAAAGTGATTTTAAACATGCATCAATACTAAAAGTTAAAATATTGATATACTGAAAATTTGTTATGGGTATTTTTACACAGCTCTGTTTAGCAGGGATCACCTGTCAGGGTTTTTATTCGACGTTTAGTGGAAAAGCGAGTGAGCTGTGAGTTAAAAGTCTCTGGAGTGGATACGGTTCGATCGTTTCGATATTTAAAGGGCGCTTTGGAAAGGATGTCTTATTTACAGCAGGACTGCACGGGAACGATGTAGGACACAAAAGACGAGCTTTGGTGAGCACAGATAGTAGCGGAATAATCCAGGAAACAAAGCGTACGGCGAGTCGGGATGTGTTCTCCGGCCTGCTTGGGATGATGCAAGATGAATGCAAATGCAGCGGGGGTTCATTTGAGACTGAAAGCAGGTGAATGACGCAGGAACAATCACACCAGGACTCAAGACTGTGGCAAACACCACCAGTATCAAAAAAACACCAGCAGTATAAAAAAAAAACACCACCAGCAGTCCAGGGGAAAAAAACGAACATACTTACTGATTTCCCGATTGATTAGATTTAAAAATGAGTACTAATCAGATTTTTTACAATAATAATTATAATAATAAAAATAATAATAATAATAATGTCATTTTTAAAAGAATGCAGGAATATATTTTCCCTAGGTTTTAATTGCAACAAATAATAATTATAAAAAAATGGATAGAAAGCCGGGGTAATAGTTAGAAGCTATTCGTTTTAAGCAGTCATTCCACCTTAAACAATCATTCCACCTTAAACTTTCTATAGGTTTTTCTATAGGTAGTGAATTCGCAGGTTTATTTTGTCACATACTTTTTACACCAAAAAAAATTATTTTTTCGCATATCCGATCTTAGTAAGTTGGGTTCAGAGCCCAGGATCAGCTATGATACAGCGCCCCCTGGAGCAGGAAGGGTTAAGGGTCTTACTCAAGGACCCAACAGCGGTTGGCTTGTCGGTGGTGGGGCTTGAACCCAGGTGTTTCTGGACTTCATTTTAACAGCTGGCGGTGGTGGGGTTTGAACCCTGGGGTCTTCCAGGTCTCCAGATCAGCAATTCAGCGACTTAACCATCTGAGCCACCGCGCTACTTTGGCCACCGCTTGTTCGTCTGGGACAAATGATAAACTCTAAAAGAATTCATATAATCCTACGCTAAAATCTGTTGTCTTTAATGGCTGTCGGTGATTCAGCCGGTTAATAATCGATGCCATCAGTGTTTTTAATCAGCGACTAAAGATTCTAGACTTTTTCCTGCAGCGGGAACTACTGCGTCCACGACCGTCCAACCGAGAACCAATAAAACCTAATGACGCAATTAGCGCAACAACTTTAAACCACCTCGGGAAAATCGTAGAGCGAGAGGAGGACCTTATGAAGTTACAGGAGGAAAGTGTTTGCATGGTGTGTGTTTATTGCTAGCGAGCCTTTAGCGGCAGAACGTCCATGTGAAACAGTACTGGAATTTATTACACAGAAAAATTTCAGCGATAAAATGAAAATGAACTTTAATTTAAAACACATTTTAGTACATGTTAAAATTAAAAAGAATAAATTTATTACCTTTAGTTAATTGGAACCCGAGCACTTAAGGTACAACCACCCTATTGGAAGTTTGGCTGTCTAAAAATAAGAAAAAATAGGAAAGAAAATCTGAGATTATCATATTTGGATCTCTAAAAGTTCCAGTATTTTTGGTTCCGTTGGAATTACATTACATTTCCAGCGTTTGGCAGACGTTCTTATCCAGAGCGACTTACATTTAGCTCATTTATACAACTGAGCAATTTGGGGTTAAGGGCCTTAATCAGGGGCCCAACAGCGGTGGCTTGGTGGAGCTGGGATTCAAACCCACAATCTTCAGCATGGTAATCCAACACCTTAACCATGAGCCACCACAAGGAAACCTTGGTTTCATAATCGACTCAACTGTCAGCTTTAGAATTCAGATAAAGTCGGTAGTAAAAACTAGTTTTTATCAACTTAAAATGATTTCCGGGTTAAAACCCATTCTTAGTTTTACAGATTTAGAGACTGGTGTCCATGCAGTTTCTACCACGAGACTAGATTATGTCTAATTCTCTACATCGACTGGGACACTAACATCTGCAGATAAACTGTTACTGGCAGTTCTTTGTTCCAAAATAACCGAATAAAACAAATCGAAAAGTGAATTTATGGAACAGTCGTCCTCTCTACACTCGTCCTCTCTACACTCGTCCTCTCTACACTCGTCCTCTCTACACTCGTCCTCTCTACACTCGTCCTCTCTACACTCGTCCTCTCTACACTCGTCCTCTCTACACTCGTCCTCTCTACACTCGTCCTCTCTACACTCGTCTCTTCGTCAGTCGTCCTCTCTACACTCGTCAGTCCCTCTTCACATCGTCCTCTCTACACTCGCCAGTCGTCCTCTCTACACTCGCCAGTCGTCCTCTCTACACTCGCCAGCCGTCCTCTCTACACTCGTCCTCTCTACACTCGTCTCGTCCCTCTCACTCGTCTCGTCCTCTCTACCGTCACTCTCTACACTCGTCACTCGTCCCTCTCACTCTACACTCGTCCTCACCTCGTCCTCTCTACACTCGCCAGCCGTCCTCTCTACACTCGCCAGCCGTCCTCTCTACACTCGCCAGTCGTCTTCTCTACACTCTACACGTCAGCTTCGTCCTCGTTCGTCTCGTCACACTCGTCTCGCCCTCTCTCACTCGTCGTCCTCTCTACAACTCGTCAGTCGTCCTCTCTACACACTCGTCCTCTCTACACTCTCGTCTCTCTCCTCTCTCTCTACATTCTCGTCACTAACACTCGTCAGTCTCTCTCTACACCGTCTCGTCCTCTCTACACTTCTTCCTCTCTACACTCGTCAGTCGTCCTCTCTACACTCGTCAGTCGTCCTCTCTCACACTCGTCAGCCGTCCTCGTCCTCTCTACACTCGTCAGCCGTCGTCCGTCCTCTCTACACTCGTCAGCCGTCCTCTCTACACTCGTCAGCCGTCCTCTCTACACTCGTCATCGTCTCTACACTCGTCAGTCGTCCTCTACACTCGTCTCTTTCTAACACTCGTCAGCTCGTCCTCTCTACACTCGTCCTCTCTCACTCGTCCAGCCTCTCTCGTCCTCTCTCTCGTCCCTCTTACACTCGTCCTCTCTACACTCGCCGTCCAGCCGTCCTCTCTACACTCAGCCGTCTCTCTACACTCGTCTCTCTACACTCGTCAGCCGTCCTCCTCTTTACACTCGTCCTCTCTACACTCGTCCTCTCTACACTCAGCCTCGTCCTCTCCCTCCTTACACTCGTCCTCTCGCCACCTCCTCTCTACACTCGCGTCAGCCGTCCTCTTCTACACTCGTCCTCTCTACACTCGTCAGCCGTCCTCTTCACACACTCGTCCTCCTCTACACGTCCTCTCTACACTCGTCCTCTCTCACACTCGTCCGTCCTCTCTACACTCTCACTCGCCGTCCTCTCTTTACACTCGTCCGTCTCTCTACACTCGTCAGCCGTCCTCTTCACACTCGTCTCTCGTCCTCTCTACACTCGTCAGCCGTCCTCTTCACACTCGTCCTCTCACCTCTCTCAGTCAGTCCGTCCTCTCTCACTCGTCCGTCTCTCTACACTCGTCCTCTCTACACTCGCTCTACACTCGTCAGTCCGTCCTCTCGTCAGTCGCCTCCTCTCACACTCGTCAGTCGTCCTCTCTCAAACTCGTACACTCGTCAGTCGTACACTCCTCTCTACACTCGTCAGTCGTCCTCTCGTCCTCTCTACACCGTACACTCGTCAGTCGTCCTCTCTACACTCGTCAGTCGTCCTCTCTACACTCTCATCGTCGTCTCTCTCTCACTCGCCCCTCTCTACATCGCCCTCTCTACACTCGTCCTCTCTACACTCGTCAGTCGTCCTCTCTACAGTCGTCCTATCGTCACTCTCAGTCGTCCTCTTTACACTCGTCTCTCTTACACTCGTCACTCGTCTCCTCTCTACAACTCGTCCTCTCCACTCGTCTCTCTACACTCGTCCTCGCTCTACTACACTCGTCCTCGCTACACTCGTCCTCGCCTCCTACACTCGCCAGCCGTCCTCTCTACTACACTCGCCAGCCGTCCTCTCTACACTCGCCAGCCGTCCTCTCTACACTCGCCAGCCGTCCTCTCTACACTCGCCAGCCGTCCTCTCGTTCTTACACTCGTCCTCTCTACACTCGTCCTACTCTACACTCAGTCGTCGTCCTCTTTACACTCGCCAGCCGTCCTCTCTACACTCGCCAGCCGTCCTCTCTACACTCGCTCCACTCGTCGTCCTCTCTACACTCGCCGTCCTCTCTACACTCGCCAGCGTCCTCTACTCGCCAGCCGTCCTCTCTACACTCGCCAGCCGTCCTCTCTCCTCTCTCAGCCACACTCTCGCCAGCCGTCACTCTCCTCTCTACACTCGCCAGCCGTCCTCTCTACACTCGCCAGCCGTCCTCTCTACACTCGCCAGCCGTCCTCTCTACACTCGCCAGTCGTCCTCTCTACTACACTCGCCAGTCTCTACAACTCGTCTCGCCTCTACACTCGCCAGTCGTCCTCTCTACACTCGCCAGTCGTCCTCTCTACAAGTTTTTAAGTCTCAGCCCAAAAAACTCTTTTTTTTTTTTACATTACAAGACCTGCATATAAATACAAATCAATCAAATTTTATTATTATTATAATTATTATTTTCTAAAACTAATTCATTTATCCATCTTCTATACCCGCTTATTCCCTAATTCGGGGTCACAGGGATCTGCTGGAGTCTAAACCAGCCGTCTCTGAAAGGGTGAAAGACAGGAGGGGGACACCCTGGACAGGTCGCCAGTCCATCACAGGGCCACACACACACACACACACACACACACTCACTCCTATGGGCAATTTAGAATCACCAATCAATCTAACATGCATGTTTTTGGACTGTGGGAGGAAACCCGGAGAACCCGGAGTAAACACACACAAGCACAGGGAGAACAAACTCCACACAGAAAGACCCCTGCGGGGGAATCGAACCCAGGACCTTCTTGCTGTGAGGCAATTATGGATCATTGATTAATGAAGCTGATGTCATGTTTACCATCACTGCATGTGTGAACAGTAGAATGAGATGTTATGATGGGATGTACTGTAGACTGTGAAACTCTGTATAAAAGCTTTTCATTGGTTTAAACATGAAGAAACAACATTTAAAGTTAAAAAACAAACCAAAACCTTCTAGTTTTGTGTGAAACTATTGACAGTTTTGATTATTTTGTTATATTTTGATGAGAATGACTTCTTAAAGCTTGTGTGTTCCAAAACATAACTTATTTTTTTACAATCCTATTAAAAATATACATTTTATTTGATAATAAATAATCATCTTTCCTCATTATGTCTTTACCTACTGTACCTTCCACGGTTAGCTTTCCTAGCTAACTGAGGTAAATGGCTGTAATTTAGTTTAGTTAGATTTTGCTATATTTAAGGCTTTTTAATAAAAGCTTATTTAATTAACGTATTTGTGACTTTAATACTAAGCACCGCACTGCGCGTGAGAAAACAATTTTCTAAATAAACAAAGCTATGTAAATGCTAGCAAGCTAACTAGCTAACCGTAGCCGGTGGCGCGCTGTATTCTGCACTTCCTTGTGCTGTCTGCATCCCAAAGGACCCTTTGGTAGCTTCCGCGTGCGCCTGCTCGAAATTATATTAACTCAGCGACTGAGAGATTTTTAAAAAATGATTAATTATTTACGATTTGATTGCATTTAAAAAAAGATTTTAACAGGCATAATAGACACGATTTTATAGGGTTAAAACGAAAAATTAATATAGATACGTCATTTCGATATATGCAGTCTAAAATTCTTAATAAAACTAAAAAATTATTTAGAGAAAAAAATACTTTAAATTTGGTTATTAAATATAATTTGTAGAATGTAGAATGGGAATCCATAGATTAAACAGATTCAGGCAATCTTTCCGGTTTTAACCGGAAACGCTGACACGCAAGATGTGGCGGAAGTGTAAAATATGGCGCCACACCTGCAGGCTAGCTAAGCTAATAGTTTCGGGCTTCACTAAAACTGAATAAAAAAAAATCAACCTTTAATTTATTTAAATGTCCAAATAGTATAATAACAGTTTCTATAGCCTGAAAAGTCCACTCAAAATCCAACAATAAAAAAACATTTGTCACTAAGTCACTAAGCGTTTTTGTTTACTTACAGTAATAACAAATAAGTTACTGAAGTTTAATATAATGTTAATATAACGTTAATAACATACCTTTTGTCTTAAAAATCAAAAGTCGATCTGTGGAATTTTCAAGTTAAATCTCGTTCGTTAAAAAGCTCCTGAAATGTTCAGGCTAAAAGCGGAAGTTTTTTTTAGCCAACAAATCCACAAAAATATAGGTGAGGTTTTTTCGCCTTCAACAGCCGATGAGTCGCGAAAGGTGTGGACACGGAATTTGTAGTCTTTTCAACGTGTAAATTAAATAGGGAGGTTGCATCGGAGATTAACATTAGAACTACATTTCCCAGTAAGCTAGAAAGATTACACGTCACCAGATCGGAAGTCGAAGAATGGTTTTCCGGGTATTTAAAAAAAACATATCTTTTTTTATTTTTTCGTGTTAATTTTTTATATAAACGACTTGTATTTTTATTATATAATATAATACAACAATAATAAAATAATAAAATTTGTCTGGGAGTTTTGCGTAGTGGAATCGGTTTGACCAATCATGGCGGAGAGGGGAGGAGCTTCTGATGAATATGTATATTTAGATATACGGCAGTCAAAGACAGAGAGAGAGAGAGACAGATATAAAAAGAGGGGGAGAGAAAGAGAAGAATATTTACGTCCATCATTTCGGCTTCATTCTTTAAGGTAAGATTAAATAAAAATTATTCGAATACGCGGAAAAAAACGTGATTAATAACCTGCTGGCATTTTTCACTCTCTTTATGTGCAGGCGGTCCCGCACAGTAAATAATAGACAACCTGATCATTTCTTTATATAAACTCAGATTGTGATCAGTTTATTTTAAATCGTTTTTTAACTCTTTTATTACATTAATAAATGTGCACACATTTACAAATATCTATCTATCTATCTATCTATCTATCTATCTATCTATCTGCCTATCTATCTATCTATCTGTCTATCTATCTATATATATATATATATATATATATATATATATATATACACACACACACATAGCATCAAACATAGCAGATAGCATCTTCCACCACATCCCATTGGTTCTCTATTGGATTGAGATCTGGTAAGACTGTGGAGGCCATTGGAGTAAAGTAAACTCATTGTCATGTTCTAGACCCCCCCCCCCCCCCCCCCCCCCCCCCCCAAAAAAAAAGAAAAAAATTCAATTCAATTTTATTTGTTTTCCGCTTTTAACAACAGACATTGTCCTAAATCAGCTTTACACAGACTGCAGTAACAGTGAAAAGTGTAAGTTTGTCTCTAATGAACAAACCAGTGGTGACTGTGGCAACAGAAAAACTCCCTGAGATGAAGTAGGAAGAAACCTCGAGGAAACCCCGTCCTCATCTGGGTGACACTGCATGGTATTGTTAATTACAGCAGATTGTTATGATTAAATGTAATGTAAACTGTAGCTTTGAGTCCCAGTCCACCCTCGAAGCTCCTTGAAATCGAGGAACGGGGCAGGAACCTGGTCACTAGTTCCTCAGCATCCTCGCAGGGTTCTTGTATCTTCTCCCTGAAGGTCTACCAGAGCTGAAAAATGTGTGGATAAGATAATCATGGAATCGAAAAGAAAGATGAGTTGGGCAAATAGATGATGTTCCAGAAAATCTATTTTTTTATGCTTTTGTAAATAAGTCAGTAGAAATGTTCTGTCCTGTGTTAGTGTGGGTATTCGAGGTGACAGAAAGAGCTTTCCCTGTACTGTATTAAAGAATAAAGCTGGATCTCAGTCTGGAAGCCTCTGACTCGGGCACTGGTCAGAGAGCCGGTGGAAGCGCCGCGGCGGGCTGTAGTTTGGGGACGACCCCTGGCTTGGGATGTGTGCAGAAAGTGAGAAAATGCTGTAGAGAAGCAGAGCAAGAGAAAGACATTGACGTGATATCACTGGCTAATTGCGTTAATTGGTTTCTTCGTTAGTGATCGTGTTATACTGCAGTGTGAAAATGAGCCCTCGAAGTAACAACTAAAGAGTTCCATTCTGTTCTGCACAGTAAAGCAGAAGAATGAGATAACTGAACAAATGAGAACGTTTCCTGTAGCAAATCCTCCAACATCCTACTAGCAGAAGAAAAAAAATATATATATATTTTAAAGGAAGGAAGAGGAAACGGAAAGGAAAAAGAAATAAAGTGGAAAGGAAATGAAAGAAATAGAAAAGTAGGAAGGAATAAATCAAGAAAAGAAAGAGTAGGAAGACAAGAGGGAGAAAATAAAACGGGTGAACAGAAAAGTAAAAAAAAGGGACAAACAAATAAAGACAGGAAGAACAAAAGGAAAACAAAAAAAAAACAGATCAGGAAATCTCAACAAAAGCAAGAAAAAAAAAGAAAAGAAAAATGTGTTCAATAGTTCAAGTCTTTGCAGTCTAACCACATACAGAACATGATTAGTCATGTAGGGCAGTGGTTTCCAAACTTTTTTATTTCTGAGACCCCCTTTACCCCAGGTATTTTAGGACCCCCCAGGCAGAAGGTAAAGAGGAAGACCAACGAGAAGGTATATAAATGAGATAAACGAGGACATGAAGTTAGTGTGTGTGAGTGAACAGGATGTAGAGAATAGGGTTAGGGGGGGAGACAGATGATTCGCTGTGGCGACCCCTAAAAGGGAACAGACGAAAGGATGGTATTTCCTGCATTCGGTGTTTCCAGTATTGCTGCACTGCAACCCGAATTGGTGGCTCTTCCTCACCTGAGGTCCAGTATGTCTGGGTCGTTACTATCAGCTGCTGAAGGAGAATCAGTGACACTCACTTGTTTTTCTGGAGGACGAATTACAAACTTGTCCATTTTTGATCAACCAGCAGATGATGATGATGAAGTGATTGTGTGTTACTTTCGTATCATATTTAAAGGTCGGCAAAAACAATGCTTCGTGTGTGTGTGTGTGTGTTTCCAATCAGCCGCAGCGCACGGTACAGAAGAAAAAACCTTAACCGTGGATTACCTCTGATCTGGAAGTCATTTGTTACAGTAAACAAAATTAATAAATATTAAAATACACAGTTGTAAGTTAGTTTTATCGAAATTTTATGTAACTGTGTAATTAAGTCTCAGTATAAATACACCTGTTTTGTGAAGGCCTCAGTGGTTTGTTAGAGAACATTAGTGAACAAACAGCATCATGAAGACCAAGGAACTCGCCAGACAGCTCAGAGGGTAAAGTTGTGGAAAAGTTTAAAGCAGGGTTAGGTTATATAAGAAAAATATCCCAAGCCTCAAACATCTCAAGGAGCTCTGTTCAATCCATCATCCAAAAACGGAAAAAGTGTCCCACAACTACAAACCTACCAAAACATGACTGTCCACCTAAACTGACAGACCGAGCAAGAAGGTGTGAATACTTTTTCAAGGCACTGTAAGGTTAAGATCGTCTCTCTGGTGGCTGGACGGCTTTTCTTTACAACTCAGTCTTGCTTAAAGAATAGACGGTCATTTGATCTGTTGTTTTTCTGTTCTTTTCCGTTTACATACGAATGTTTTCAATGACGTTCTAGGCAGACTGTTCAAAAGTGTCTCATAGCTTCTGAAAAAAAACCTCCAAAAGCTATTCAAAGCTCGATGAGATCATATCTAGGTGCATATTTGGCTAATTTGATCGTAACAGTAACAGTGAAAAGTCTAAGTTTGTCCTTAATGAATAAACCAGAGGCGACTGTGGTGAGGAAAAACTCCCTGAGATGAAGTTGAAACCTTGAGAGGAACCAGACTCAATAGGGGACCCGTCCTCATCTGGGGGACACCACATGTTTTTTTTAATTACAGCATATTGTAATGATGAAATGTGATGTAAACTGTAGCTTTGGGACAGTTCAGGGACAGTTCAGGGACACTTCGTTAATTAGACAAAAATGTGTACACACACACTATCTAACTCATGCACATTGCACATCAAAAATAATATCTTTCTCTGCACCATAACCAATGTTGCACAGCAACAGGAGAATCCAAATTAGAGGATTGCGATATGGATTGTGTGGTGTGTGTGTGTGTTTGTGTGTGTGTGTTATACATTCATCTGGAAATACTGTATTGCTGTGAGCCTTAGTGCTGTGCGGGGTGTGTTTGTGTAGGTGAGAGTATGCAGCAGTGTGGTGAATAATCAAATCAATGATTCATGGCACACACACACTGCGTAAAGACTGGAGTCAACCTGTAAATCCAGCTGAATCCACGAGAATATTCTCGTTCCTCGTTTCTTCATCATCTCTCCAGTCGTTCTCATTTACATTTACAGCATTCGGCAGACGCCCCTAACTAGAACGACTCACATTTATCTCTTGCATTACATTTGAGCAATTGATATTGAAGGGCCTTGTTCAGGGGCCCTGCAGTTACAACTTTGTGGTGCTGGAAAACGAACCTTAATGTTCCGAATAGCAGTTCAACACCTTAACCACTGCGCAAGTCAACACACAGAAGTTCTCAATCAAGTTCAAGTTCAAGACTTTAGGTTTCAATCAGAAATTTCTAGAAGGAGTGTCTGATTTGAAAGTAAATCCAATTACTGCATCTACATCTCCAAGATGTTGCCAAAAATGTGGAAGTACCAAATTGTGAAAGAAATCAAGAGCCCTGACCTACTAAACACCTTTTACATTTACGCTATTTATCAGGCATCCTTATCCAGAGTGACATACAGTTATCTCTTTTTTTTTTTTTTTTGGCTGAGCAATTGGGGGTTAAGGGCCTTGCTCAGGGGCCCAGCAGTGGTGGCTTGGTGGTGCTGGGAATCGAACCCTGATACAGTCATTTTTTTGAGCACCGTAATGGAATGGGCAGCCTAGCCACGTTAATTATTCCATAGTCCAGTGATTGTCTTTTCATGGTTCTGTTTTCCTGCCAACAAACAGAAGGCAATTTTACAGAACCCGTTACACCATATGGTGTAAACGCTTAAGCCGGATGGGGTTCTCATACCGCTGCATTTATTTAACATTATCCAAAGACCAGCAGGATGAAGGGAAATGATTTCGGAGGCTGTGCTGAATCACTGCAGTACAAATAGATACCGGGGTCACTGCCCAAAAAAAAAGAATGAGAGAATTTTTTTCTCCTTAAGAAAGGTCCAACCAAAAATAACGTTCATAACGTTTTAGCTTCCTGTCCTTGTTTATAACTCTTTCTCTTACATTATACCTCTTTCAAGACTTTTTTTTGTCAGTTCTGTTTGTTTTTCCCTCCCTCCATCCTTCCTTATGCATTTCTCTTTCCAGCTCCAGTTGTCTGTCGTTCACTATGTTGGCTATCGGACTTTTCATGCCCCTGTTGTTGCTATGGGTTGGCTGTTGCTGGGCGACCGAACTTCCAGAGGATGCGAGTGCCGAGTTCTGGGTCAGAATGTACCATCAGCTTCAGATGGCGGGGAGTGATGACAACATCATCTTTTCTCCGTTGAGCGTGGCGCTGGCACTGGGCATGGTGGAGCTCGGGGCTCGAGGGTCCTCACTGCAGCAGATCAGACAGGCTGTGGGTTACACACACTACAGAGAAGGTGAGGATGTATCCTTATGTTTGAGATTATTTTTTCATTCAAATTTAATAAGGAATAAATACAAGGTGTAAATAACTACTGATACAAGTTTAATTTTAGTGAGCAAGTTGTATAGATTAGGTTTGTCCATGTTAATAATAATAAAAAGGAGTTTGTATGTGTGTGTATGTGTGTGTGTTCTTTCACAGACGAGGAATTTGCTGTCCTTAAGAATCTAAGCCAGGCTTTGAGTGAAGATGAAACCGAGTGCGTGGTGCATTTGGCAAACTCCCTCTTCCTCCAGTCCGGCATTCACTTTAGCCCCAAGTTTCTGAAGCTCGTTAAGGATTATTTCCATGCTGAAGTAGAAACTGTGGACTTTAACGAGTCAGTTGCTGTGGCTCAACACATCAATGCATGGGTCCAGAACCACACTGCAAGTAAGTGCACAGTTATTGCGAATATGTCAATTAGGATCAAAAAAGCACAAGGCAACACAGAGCATTAGCTTTAGAGTCTAAAGATTTATATATTCAGTTTATTTACCCTTTCTGCCCTGTGCAGGTAAGATTCATGAGCTGGTTTCGGCAGACGACTTCAACAGCTTGACAAGAATGACACTGATTAACGCAGTTTACTTCCGAGGCAACTGGAAGAATCAGTTTCGACCCGAAAACACAAGGACATTTTCCTTTAGTAAAGATGATGGCAGTGAGGTACAAACACTGATGATGTACCAACAAGGTGACTTTTACTACGGTAAGAATTACAAGCCATTTGTTTGATCAGTTAGATGGCAATTGTAGTTGTTTGGAGTTTGGAGTTGTTTTGGACTTAATGAGATGACAATATTTAACTGTCGTCCACAACTAATGAGACATACTGTAACATCACGGACGTCCGGACAGGCAAATTCGCGAAGAACTACTCCGTGGATTTCCAGTCAGGCATGGCCACGGTGAAAACCAAGCGCGGTTACCATGCAACGCCGCTATGGCGCTAATTAGCGTCTCAATCTGGTGCCACATATATGACCGCACGCCGACTGCTCAGATCTTTGTTCCTTCATAGGCATGCGGTCATTTATGTAGCGCCAGATTGGGGCGCAGCGCTGGTATAAGAAAATAAGAAAGGGAATTTTTGTTTAGGTACAAGTTATTTATAAGGCTCACGTCTCACGACTGAACACGATTCTCTCACCCCAAGTACCAAGCACACGTTCCTCTCCTGTCTACCAGAATTCTCAACGAAATATACCTCTCTCCTTCTTGGTTCTGCAGAGGGGCTCTAGAATAACATCTATGATTCCCAGCTTGGCCAAGCACCACTATTGGGCCCCTGAGCAAGGCCCTCAACCCCTAATTGCTTACATGTCTTACATGTCACTGTATTGCGTCTTTTTTTATAAAATACTTCCTCCCTTTCACACAACTCAACACACTTTATTTTCACCTTTTGTGCAGGTGAGTTCAGTGATGGTAGCTCAGAGGCAGGAGGAGTGTATCAAGTGTTGGAGATGCCATATGAAGGGGAAGACATGAGCATGATGATTGTTTTGCCAAGACAAGAAGTACTGCTGGCCTCCCTAGAACCAATCATCAAAGCCTCGCTGATTGAGGACTGGGCCAGCAATGTCAAGAAGCAGAAAGTTGAGGTTTACCTGCCCAGGTGAGGAACCTAAATAATTAAGGTACTAGATCATTGAAATTAATAACTAGATAAAAGACCTGTTGTAGATAATTCCATCCCGCTCCCGCAAAATTCTGTCCCGCTCCCGCAAAAATACTGCAATATTTTGCAATATAATACCTGCAGTATTTAGGATTTGTCCCACTCCCTCTTTATAAAAGCTACACTGTTATTTGTTTCACTTTTTTCTTTTTTTCACCTTTTAAAAACAATTAAAAGAAACAGGAAATGTACATTTCTGGCATCATCCGCAACTATTGAGACATACTGTAATATCACGGACTGGCAGACGTCCTTATCCAGGCCGACTTCCATTTTTTTAACTTATTTATACAACTAAGCAATTGGGGGTTAAGGTCCTTGCTCACGGGCCCAGCTGTGGCAACTTGATGACGCTAGGATTCGAACCCACAATCTTACGGTTATCAGTCCAACACCTTAACCACTGCGCTACCACTTACCTAAATTTCCCTACAAATATGTTTCGTTTGAATTCAATGGGATGTTGGAAATAATATCTGTAGCACTTTGCGATCCACCCGTGTCATTCCTACATTCCACGTGTTACTTCAGCTTCCGACCTTGTGCATGAAAATCGTTTTAATTTTATTTTAGTCGTCCTTGTTGCTTGTATGTGGTGGATAATAAATCATTCATAAAAAAAAAAAATTCCAGAAGATTAGAGTTATAAAAAAAATTCTCAAATTAGCCCCTCTGGCAATAGCAATGATTCCATGGTCAATAAAACTAAAATGACATTTTACCCCATTCGGATGAATAATGTGTAAGTTGCTAGCTTTGCAGCTACCTATTTTTTTTCTTAAACCTTTCAACTAAGTTGCATAAAAAAGTGGTGGCTTAGTGGTTAAGATGTTAGACTGTTAACAGAAAGACCGGGGTTCGATTTTCCAGCACCACCAAGCCACCACTGCTGGGCCCCCGAGCAAGGCCCTCAACCCCCATTTGCTCAGTTTGTATAAAAAAAGAGATAAATGTAAGTCGCTCTGGATAAGGACATCTGCCTCATGCTGTGAATGTAAATAAATGAGTGCTCAGTAAGTGTATGTAACTTTCAGATTAAGGAGGAAAAACTGACATGCATCATTTTATTCTTTTGGTTTATTTGGATGATGATGCAGATTTAAAGTGGAGCAGAAGATTGATCTGAGAGACACATTACAACAACTCGGCATCAATAACATCTTTACCAAGGAAGCAGACCTGTCGGCCATGATGACTGAGAGAGAAGGTGTGTGTGTGTCTGTGTGTGTCTGCGCATATCGGAATTGTTGTTATAACCTTTACTGGTTTGTACGTTTGCTCATTAAAAATGAAGTGATAATTCAATCATTTCATTGGTCGGTTTATTCTAACAGTAAAAGACAATATAAACAAAAAGTTATGAATTGACTTGCATTTTAATGAGTAAAATAAGTATTTGATCCCCTATCAATCAGCAAGATGTCCGCCTTCCAGATGTCTTTACAGATAACGTGCGAGCTGAGATTAGGAGCATTCTCTTGAAGGGACATTTTTAAAGGGACTCTCAAAGGGAGTGCTCTTAATCTCAGCTCAATACCTGTATAAAAGTCCCCTGTCCACAGAAGCAGTCAATCAAACTCTCTATTATGGCCAGGACCAAAGAGCTGTCCAAGGATGTCAGGGACAAGATTGTAGACCTGCAGAGCCCACAAGGTCCTCCTGCTTAAGAAAGCCTGTCTGAGGTTTCCCAGGAAACATCTGAATAATTCAAAGGAGAACTGGGTGAAAGTGTTGTGGACAGGTGAGACCGAAATCGAACTCTTTGGCATCAACTCAATTTGGCGTGTTTGAAGGTGGAGGAACGCTGTTTATGACCCCTAGAACACTATCCTTACTGTCAAACATGAAGGTGGAAGCATTAAGCTTTGGGAGTCAAAGGGGATGCTGGACAAGGCCATGTACCGTCAAATCTTGGGTGAGAACCTCCTTTCCTCAGCCAGGGCATTAAAAATGGGTCTTGGTGTTCCAGCATGACAAGGACCCACTGCCAAGACAACAAATAAGTGGCTCAAGTAAAAAACATCAAGACATTAGGGTCCTGGAGTGGTCTAGTCAGTCTCCAGATCATAGTACCATAGAAAATCTTTGGAGGAAGCTGAAGGTTCAGGTTGCCAAATTTCAGCCTCGAACCCTAATGACTTGGGACAAAATCGCTCCTGAGATGTTTGCAAACCTGGTGGCCAACTACAAGAAACATCTGTGATTGCCAACAGAGTTTTACCACCAAGTACCAAGTGTTATTTTGCGAAAGGGGTCAAATATTCATTTCACTCATTAACCTTTTTCATTAAAATGATATGTTTCCCCTCACGGTATGATAGTTTTCTCTGTTCATGCATTTCATTTATTTATCTTTCATTTCCTCTGTCCTTTGTACATTTCATCCTATCCATCTGTTCCCTTTTTTGTCTCTGCCTTGTGTTTCCTTCTGTCTCATTTACTCCTTTCTTTTCCACCCTTCCCTTTGTTCTGATTCACAGAAGGTAAAGATCTGTTCATTGGGAAAGCTGTACAGAAGTCTTACTTGGAGGTGACAGAGGAGGGAGCGGAAGGAGCTGCCGGATCAGGTGCCAGATCATTTATTATAGATTTTTTTTTCTATTTTATATAGTAAATACATGCAACAGTGACAAAGAGAAGGTGTCACCACACTGTTTTTTCATTTCTTTTTCATGCATTTGATTTAACAGCAACCCTGATCACATTAAGATACAAACTTGTAGGTGTTCCAGGGGATGATTCGATTGCTATTGCTATGGTGTCACTGTCAGTATGTTAATACTGACAGTGACACCATACATGTTAATAGGTGTGTGTTTCAGACTAAACATTCAGACTAAACATGCTGTGGTTCACACTGTTGCCTCACAGGAAAATCGAAATAATTCCCTTGTACATTGTCGGCATTTGGCAGACGTCCTTATCCAGAGCGACTGAACTCGGGGGGTTAAGGACCTTGTTCAGGGGCCCAGCAGTGGCAGCATGGTGGTGCATGAAATCGAACCCTGATCTTCCAATTAGCAGTGTAACACCTTAACCACTGCGCTACTACTTTCCCACACGAGGAATTAATTTGTCCTTCATGTCCTTTTGCTTAAACAGGTCATAAATATACACAAAATTGCACTAATTGTTTTTTCTGTACTTGTCTTTAATAGTATATAATATTTATTAATGTTGTTTTCGCTGTAGTGTTTATTGTAAAATTATAGGCTAAAGTTTCTTATAAAAGTGTTCTGTAGGCTGCTAATTTTTTGTTTAGATAAAAAAAAAAAAAAGACATAAATGTAAGTCACTCTGGATAGAAGCTGTTCCCGAATCCCAGTACTGTGAAATGTGAGACTGCCTCTTTCTGTGGGACAGACCGTAACAAAGGTCTTTCCTTTTTTCTACGGGACAAACTGGCACAAAGGCTACTCTTTTCTGGGTCATGCCTTCTTTACTAAAACTGACCGGTGTCAGATTAATATATAAACACAAAGACACCCAGATGAATTCAGACATTATTGCCAACCAACGTTTATGCAATACATGCTGTTTTTTTTATTTATACAGGTTTACTAGTTCAAATGAGTTTATGGGATTTATTTTCTTTCACAGGAATGATTGCTCTGACCAGGACGATGGTGTTATACCCTCAGGTTATGGCCGATCATCCCTTCTTCTTTATTACCAGGAACAGGAAGACAGGTATAAGATGATTGCAGTCAATTTCTATTAACTATTTAATAAATATCTACTTTGTGAAAACTAAATTAGGGCAGCACGGTGGTTTAGTGATTAGCACTGTTGCCTCACAGTAAGAAGGTCCCGGGTTTGATTCCCCTGCAGGGGTCTTCCTGTGTGGAGTTTGTATGTTCTCCCTGTGCTTGTGTGTGTTTACTCCGGGTTCTCCGGTTTCCTGCCACAGTCCAAAAACATGTATGTTAGATTGATTGGTGATTCTAAATTGCCCATAGGAGTGAGTGTGAGTGTGTGTGTGGCCCTGTGATGGACTGGTGACCTGTCCAGGGTGTCCCCCTCCTGTCTTTCACCCATTCAGAGACGGCTGGGATAGACTCCAGCAGATCCCCGTAACCATGAATTAGGGAATAACAGTCCAATTATCACTCCATCACAAGGCCAAACACACACTCACACTCACTCCTATGGGCAATTTAGAATCACCAATCAATCTAACATACGTTTTTGGACTGTGAGAGGAAACCGGAGAACCCGGAGTAAACATTTTAAGACACCACACTTACTGTAGCTATAATATTAATTGTTTATTAGACAAAATTTTTTTTTTTTTAATCATGTGTTATGTTTGTATGATGTATATTTTCTTGCAGGCTCCATCCTTTTCATGGGCCGAGTTATGAACCCAGAGCTCGTCGATCCTTTTGATCCCGACTTCGATTCTGTTTAATGCACCAGTAAAGGAAAGAAACAAGGCCCAAAGAGTTTCATCACCATTTTTCTCCTTTATGGTTTTCTACCGGGAGAACCCTGCATACAGAAATGATACTCGACATGATATGTGATTGTATTTTGATACGCTCAGCTTTAACCACAGGAGCAGATGTTGTAAAATATTTCTGAGATTAGATAAAAGCAGCTTATTCATTTATACATATTTATTTATTAAGTAAATGAACCGTATTTCTCTTTCACGAGTCCCAGAGTGGGCACTGTTTATTACTGTATTATAGCTATTGTGTTTATATAGTAGATATTTATTAAATATATACGCATGCAGTTTTCTCTCACCTCTTTTTTTCCTGCCCTGTTCTGAATCTAAGTCATTTTTAATTTGAAGTACAGCTAAAATAGAGTTTTCCTTTTCATGGATGTACAGGTAAAGAAGCAGGGTTACCATGGTGACTCATTGTGCAGACTGTCTGTTTGGTGTACAGATAATTGAATAAGAGACACACCGAATGTATTCTTGATTTCAACAATAAATATGAATGTGGAAAATCTGTCTTTTATTCACTTGGTGTAATAAACAAACCTATAACAGAACAGTGATGATCGGGTGATGAGCGGTTTAAAAAAACTGGCAACTAAAACTAAGCAGTTTTAAGGGTGGTAGCTTGGTGGCCTAGGATTCAAACTGACAAGTTTCTGATCAGCAGTCTAACATCTTAAACAATAAACAAGTTCTTGCTTAACTAGATCAGTCAGGATTGTTCATTTTATAGCGACGCTAATGTAATTATCAGTGATTTATAACCTGGGGATTTTTTTATTGGTTCTAGTTGAGTTCAATACATCGTATCGATCAACAGTAATCAATACACTTAACATTAAAGTGCCCTGAAAGACAACTAAAAGGCAACATATACGAGACCTGCATTAAATGTGCATTAATACTGAAACAGAAAATATAAATAATACTAAAGTGTATTACGGTTAGTCTAAAATTACATCACAGCATTACATATAATATCAGAAAAGTTGATGTTACGATATTCAGCATTAATAAAACATAATAACACCGTATTAGTCACCCTAAAAACTACAGTTTTTCCCAAACTCATGGTGGTATTTAAGCAATATATAAAAAAACAAGCCATGCGATTACTCCTGTAAGGTTCTTGTTTTGTTTTTCTGTTTTTTTTTTTGTTTTTTTTGTCTAGGCTAAGTTATGCTAGCTAGCTAAGCGAGCCTATACAGTTTATTTTGTTTACTTCCTGTTTTGTCTTCCTGTCATGTGATTCCCTTTGTCCTAGTGTCTTGTTTTAACTGGTTTGTTTAGTCATGTGGTTTATTGGTTCAGGTGTGTCTTGTTTTGTTAATGTGTTCCTTGTGTATTTATAGCCCTTGTGTTTGCCCTGTCTTTTGTGGATTATTGTTTGATTGTTTGTTCATGTACCACTGTGGTCTGGGTCTGGTCCTGGTTCTGGTTCTGGTTCTGGTTCTGGTTCTGGTTCTGGTTATGTTTATGTTTATTGTTTGTTTGGTGTTTATGTATATAGTTCACATGTAAAAAAAATGCACCTTGGGTTCAATCAGTCTTGCCTCAGTGGAGTACGCGTTACAACTCCCACATTTCATTAGTTTAAATGTCTGGTACTGAGTGCTTCTAATCCCGATTGTACCGCTATAGCTACTATCTGAGACTGCATTAAATTGGTTCAGTTTTTCCCCTCTAACCGTAGGCAGTTTGTTTCCACGGGTGATTTCAAGTCCAAAGTTGGTACATTTAAATTCGGAGTTCCTCAGAGCTCCATGCTAAGTCCATTACTATTCAGTATGCATATGTTTACGCTTGGTCAAAGCTGGGTGACCTCACAGCTGCTGCTTTCCTAGACCACTGCATTTTTGGAGATATGTAAAGCTGGACCTTTAACCCTTAATGTAAATGGATCTTAGAATTTCAAACAAAATTAAAGAACAAGATTTAGAGTCAGGTCCACCAAGCCAGAGCTTCATCTCAAAATGGTCTCCAAGCCAAAGTCTCATCCTGATATTTTTTTGGTGTGGTGGCTATAGTATGGTTCCGGACCTTGAGCCAGAACCTATGGAAAGTGATGCATACCTTGGCCCAGACACTGGCCTGGTCCATGAGTTGGCTCTGCACTATCCTCCGAGCCTCCACAGCTTCCCTGTGCCTATAAATATCTAAGTTTCTGTGTGTTTTATTCGAATTCTCGAAAGACTTCGCGAGATGTCCCATGTTTCTACTCTGGTTGTAAATCTGTCTGCACATTATTAACACTGCCATTTAATATGTGAGAAAATGAAGCTTGCGAGTAGTGTATTCAAACGAGCGGATAATTTACACATTTCCTCATTGCTCACTTGAAAGCTACCCAAATTATCCACCGCATTTCTAAAGCATTGCTTAATAAAAGAATCTTTCCTTTGAGTCTTAAATTTGAAGGTCAGACCATTTCATCTTTTCTGGTAGCACGTCATAAAAATAACCCACTAAAACTGACTGGGAATTAAAAGCCTGTATTTGAAGTTGTTATGCTGTACATCATGAGCTGATGTCATAGCAGTTTTTGATAGATAGATAGATAGATAGATAGATAGATAGATAGATAGATAGATAGTTTGGCATGAAGAAGAAAAAAAAAGCTAATGATATTCTTTTATTATTAATGTCGATGAATAGTAATGTAGGCTGAAGGACATTTTCATGTGTCGTAGGTGTTGAAGGACGTGCAATGAATTCTAATCTCTGATGACGTTGTCATGCTTACCAGACATAAACATGCAGATAATGAATTTTCATTCTTATGTATTCTTAAAGAAGTTAGTAGTCAATTGAATAAGCATTGACTTTATAGCATATATAATATTATAATCGGAGGCAATTATTTTAGGGTTTTTAGTAGTTTTTATTTAAATATTATGAGATCTTTACTAAGACATTTGACTGAAGCCATCTGTTAGGGGAAAATAACTAATCTGCGCTGATAACTAAGTAAATGTTCAGTTGTGCTGCAGGGCAGCTTTTAAAGTATTGTTTGACCGATAAACAACAAAATTGATAGAAGGATGAAAAAAAGAAGGATGATGTGCACAAGCTTGTAGGAAAGTCGGGACATGTTCAAGGATAAATGATAAAGTGTAAGAACCTTCAAGGAAAAGGAATAAAGATGGCATGCAGTATTAAACTGAAGGATGACATTAGCCAGGATTAAATACATTTGGCTGTTGCTATAATGGCTCTGAACTTCCAAATAGAGATATTGCGTAGCCCTAGAATACTACATGGACAAAATGATTCCTGGTAAAAGCCATGGTGGTATGTACATAAATAAGTGATTGGTTTGGTATGGTTTATTAGCGTAGCTATTATAGTGGTAGCACTGTACACTCCTTCCAGCACTAACGTTAGTGCTAATGCTAACAAAATGCTGCAGGATACCATCAGTGAGCAAACAAAACATCCCAACCTTATTCTTATTTCATTGCTGCTTAGGATTTAGACCACTCAAAACTGGAAACTGTTGCACCAAAGTTTTATCAGCGCATTAACTTTCCGAGGAGAGAACACACTGAACTTATTCTACACAAACATCTGGGATTCACACAAAGCCATCCCTCGACCTCATCTAGGGCAATCAGGTAATCTCTGTGTGCTGCAACCTCTAGCATACAGGCCACCGATGAAGTGCTCTGGGTCAGTACGAAGAACCATTAGAGTCTGGCTCAAACTAGCCAATTTAGGCCTTCAGAAATTCTTTGAGTGCACAAACGGGAACATTTTTAGCTAATATGCCACCTATGACCAGCACATTCATCTGGAGGAATACACTGACCCTGAGACTGGGTACATAGAGAAATTCATGGAGTATGTCACTGTTGAAAAAATAATAATAATGTGTGGATAAATGGTGAAGTTCATGCCTTGCTCAGACACAGAGATGCTTCAAGTCAGGAGAAAGCGAAATACCAGTGACACTCATGAAGAGCAGGTCCTCTGCCAGGCTATAGCAAACGTGAGGAGGACACCATCTACAGCTGCAGGTCCAGATAACATACCAGTAAGAGTGACCAGTTGGCAGAGGTCCTCACAGATGTCTTTAACATCTCCTTTAGCCAGGCTGTGGTCCCTACAAGCTTTAAAAAGACCACCATGATCCTAGTGCCATACACATGAACAGGAAGATGTCTCAAAAATTAATGCCTTTCTACAGGAGTGAGTTCAAAGGACGTCTTTACGTATAAAGCACTACTTTTCCTTCATTGAGGTGAAAGACAAGACTGTTTATATATGATCAGGAAGAAAGGGTTAATTGAGATAACTGTTCTGCCTGCGTATATGGGGCAGCACGGTGGCTTAGTGGTTCGTACTGTTGCCTCACAGCAAGACGGTCCCGGGTTCCATTCCCAGGCAGGTGTCTTTCTATGTGGTGTTTGTAGAGCATGTTCCCGCTGTGCTTGCGTGGGTTTCCTCCGGGATCTCCGGTTTCCTCCCACAGTCCAAAAACATGTATGTTAGATTGATAAATGATTCTAAATTGCCCGTGAGTGTGTGTGTGGCCCTGTGACGGACTGGGGTGTACTCCTCCTGCCTGTAATGATAAGATATTTGCACAGTTCGTAGCACATTACCTCTTAAGTATCATATCTGTGTCGAGTTGATGCTAGTACATGGCGCGTAGCCTGTATAAGTTAATCAGCAATGCTTAATTAGAGGAATTGGACTATGCACACTAAGCTGTAGCGAGGAAGTTCTTCTGCTATGGAGGTTTTAGATCACAGATACAGTATAAACACTCTACCGTTTAATATGTGAGAGAATAAAGCTTGTGTGTAGCGCAGACGAACGAGCGAATAAGTCAGACATTTCCTCATTACTCACTTGAAAGCTACCCAGATCATCCACCACATTTCTAAAGCATTGCTCAATAGTGGAATTTATCCTCCGAGTCTTCAGTTTGAAGGTCAGACCATTTCAAAAAAGAAAGAAAAAGAAGCAAACGATATGATTATTTTTTTATTGTTAATGAAGAGTAATTAGAAATGTGAGTAAGATTAAAGGCGGAACGACGTGAGATTTCGTGTGTTGTAAGTGTTGAATGACAATGTGTTGATGTCTGATGCTGTTGTGTGGTGTTGCGAAACTGGCTCCCAACAACAGGAATTCTTATTTCAGCCGATCCACTAGACTCCAAATCCTTTCCTCCAAAACCTCTGCCCTCCTCCCCTCCCTCGCACCTGTTGTCATCATGGTGTCGTACTGCCACCTAGCTGTCGTGTGCAGAATCTCGACATTTGACCAAAACATTTTACCTGCTGTGTTAAGAACATTTCCTCTGTAACTAACACATTTCCACACAAACAGAATTACTGACAATATAATAATAGAGCAGCAATAATAGTCATCTGTATGTCACTTGTGTCTGTTGTGGAGGGTTGTTGTAAGGGGGTTGTGTAGACATTGCTGTAGTGGGCTGTGTTTCCATGCTCAGGTGCGGAGACATAATAAGCCAAATGTGTGGCAATGAATTTTCGTGGAATTTTAATCATATATGTGTTTTATTCACTCACGTCTCCTCCCACAGTGCAAAAACATGTATGTTAGATTGATTGGTGATTCTAAACTGCCAATAGGAGTGTGTGTGTGCGTGTGTGTGTGTGGCCCTGTGATGGACTGGCGACCTGTCCAGGGTGTCCCTCTCCTGCCTTTCACCCTTTCAGAGACGGCTGGGACAGACTCCAGCAGATCCCTGTGACCCCGAATGAGGGAATACGTGGATATAGAAGATGAATGTAATGACGTCATGCCAATTGCATACCTATATAACAAATTGTTATTTATTTATTTATAGTCAGTCAGTCAGTTAGTTGGTTAGTCAATTAGTAAACCAGTTAGTTGGTTAGTTTGTTAGACAATCAGTCAGTCAGTAAATCAGTTAGTTAGGTAGTTAGTTGGTTAGCCAATCAGTCAGTTAGTCATTCATTCAGTGAACCAGCTAGTTACTTAGTTAGTTGGTTAGTTAGTTGGTTAGTCAGTCAATCAGTTAGTTAGTTTGCAAGTTAGTCAGTCAGTTAGTTTGTCAATCAGTTAGTTAGTCACTCAGTAAATTAGTTAGTTAGTTAGTTAATCAGTTGGTTAGTTAGTTAGGTAGATAGATAGGTAGGTAGTAAGTAAATCAGTCAGTCAGTTAGTTAGTTAGTTAGTTAGTGTGTTAGTTAGTGTAAATGAGGACTACACGGACGTAGTCTACAGCCGTGACCCGAATCTCTTGAACTCACACGAAACCAGAAGTTGCCTAGCAACGAGCACGCGCTTCAGGCGCCATTTCGCGGTTTGAGCAGCTCTTCGGTCCCGATGGGAAAACAAACTGTCCCCGTGTTAAACCCTGATTTTCTGCGCGTTTTAAATGCCAAAGCGATTCAGTGCGATTGCTGGACATGTCCGAAAGGTAAACATTTTAAACTACTTGTTTTTTTTACATTAATAATCTGCGTCAGTGACTGTTTTACTCAGTCAGTTAAGAGAAGTTTGTGTGGAATTTCCACACGCTGTAGGAGTGAAAACAGGGTCGGGTTTTATAAGAATAATGGAGGTTTTATTAAAATAACACACGTCCTGTAGCTTATATACGTTTTACTGCTTTAATCAGGTGAAGAAGTCAGAGGACAGTAATATAAACCCCTAAAGGACGAGGGCAGAATTTAAATCTAGGGGAGTTTTGTTACACAATGGCTGCACCTGATGCTCAAAACCTCCTGATGAAGATACAGACTGCAGACATTAATACTAAAACCTTATCCTGACCAAGTGTGGAAGTGGTGGCTCGGTGGTTAAGGTGTTGGACCGATAGCAGAAAGACCAGGGTTCGATTCCTAACACTACTAAGCCACTAATGGGGGCCCCTGAGCAAGGCCCTTAACCCCCGATTGCTCAGTGGTAGTAAATGTGAGTCGCTCTGGATAAGAACATCCGCCGTAAATGTTAATAAACACATTTTATATTATTCTAATTCCAAGTTTATATGACATTTTAACCAAAAAAATAAAATAAAATTGTTATTATGGAAAACATAACATACAGTGATCAACAAAAACCTCTGTTATATCTCCATGAATATAATGGTACAATTCTATACACTTATAAATGATAAAACTTTTAGATTTAAGGCTTTACAATTAAAGTTTTTCTTTGTTTTGCCGCATTTCTCATATTGTATATAAATAATAACCTTTAGAATTAGTTTTCGATGGCTTTTTACAATTATTCACCGTATATAATCATTCATTCATTCATTCATTCATTTATCTTCTATACCCGCTTATTCCTTAATCCGGGGTCACAGGGATCTGCTGGAGTCTATCCCAGCCGTCTCTAAAAGGGTGAAAGACAGGAGAGGGACACCCTGGACAGGTCGCCAGTCCATCACAGGGCCACACACACACACACACACTCACTCCTATGGGCAATTTAGAATCACTAATCAATCTAACATACATGTTTTTGGACTGTAGGAGGAAACCGGAGAACCCGGAGTAAAACCCACACACAAGCACAGGGAGAACATACAAACTCTTTGCAAAATGTTTTTACCAAATAGATTAAAAAACTATTTACAATTTACATTTACGGCATTCGGCAGACGTCCTTTTCCAGAGCGACTAACATTAATCTCATTTATACAACTGAGGGTTATGGGGTTGAAGGTTAAGGGCATTGCTCAGGGGCAAAGCAGTGGTGGCTTGGTGGATTGGCTTCGAATCCACAATCTTCGGGTTGGTAGTCCACCACTTACCACCAGGGTGATACGGTGTCCATTTAAAAGCCTCCAAAGTCCCTGGGTGGGCGTTCCTAAATAGTCCCTCGATTTAATGGAGCTGCAAATCAAACATTCCCACATCCTTACCGGTCAGCAGTCCAACACCTTAACCAGAGAGCTACCACGCCAAAACTAGTACTACAAGCACGGTCACTAACATGGCAGCACTGCGTATGGATGTGTAGTAAAAAGTTGTGTTCCAATTAGTCGGTAAATTCGCATTAAAGCATAAAAAGAAAAGTTTGTCTTATGTTCATTCAACTGTTTTTGTAACGTGTTCATTTTTTATTTATCGTCCGATTCAGTTCATCAGGATTGAACACCAGCAGTGACAGTTTCCCAAAATCACACTGTTCACATTACTCCGACCTCAGTGACACACACACTCCTCTCTCAGTGGAGCGCACAGCAGACTCCGGCATTGTTGCCACTCCAGTAAGACACTACACAAAACGGCTGCGTGCATCATCGCTGGTTCATTATTATTATTGTGTATTATTGTGTTACTATCAGGGTTGTGGTGGTTTGGACATGTCCAGAGGAGGGATAGTGAATATATTAGTAGGAGGATGTTAGAAATGAAGCTACCAGGCAGAAGGTAAAGAGGAAGACCAGAGAGGAGGTATATGGACGCGATAAACGAGGACATAGAGTTAGTGTGTGTGAGTGAAGAGGATGTAGAGAATAGGGTGAGGTGGAGACAGATGATTCGCTGTAGAGACCCCGAAAAGGGAACAGCCGAAAGGAGAAGAAGAAATAAAGGGGACTATTACGGTGTAAAATATTAACCCTTTAAACCATTTTATTTCCAGTGAAAATACACACGTTCTGTATGTTCTAGTTGATTATTTAATAAATATCAAAGCCGCACGGATGTGTTGGGTTTGAGTACCGTGTCCTGCTGCAGTAAAGGGTTAGTGTAAAGGGTCATCCATGTGGATCAGGTTACTAGACACAGTGGATCCAGGAAGGTGATCCCTCTGTCGAATGGGTTCACTCAGTGCATGAGCCATAATATCATTAATAATCAACGGTAGCAAATGGACAAGTTCAAGAGCCCTGCTTTACAGTATTTTTATAACCTGCCCTTGTTGACCAACCTTCACATTCGGTACATCAGTGATAGGACAGGAAAGGACTGATAAACGTGCCATCGTTATTATTTTTACATTTTATTACAAATTGCAAGGCCATTATTTGTAAATTGTATATTGCAGCTGCACCAAGTCGCCTTTTTTTAATACACTCACTGACCCTGAGTGTAGAAATATTCAAGGGTTAACCAGGCACAGTGCAATCGGTATCGGATCAGCGTATTACACCCCTGTGTGTACTTGCTGTCACCTTCTTTATTTCATCCAGCTGCCGTCCAGTCGATTCCGATTTACTTCATGGCATCAACTCGAGGAAACCGACGTTCAAGGAGACCAGCTGGCTTGTCCCAGAGTCAGAGAGGGTAAATAAGTTTATATGTCATTGATATTTGGACAATGAGAGAGTTTTTCTTCTATATTTTTTACTAAATAAATAAAATATTAAAATAAATTATATTTTATTTATGAGGCAAAAGAAAAAGGTGCAGAATGGGGAAGTTATCTGAACAGACAGTTTCTGCCATCTTGTCTATAATGTGTAATAATATTTGCTAAGAAGGAAATGTGCATTTAATCAATAAACAGAAGTTGTTTTTTTAGAAAATTGTGTATGTAATTTTATGCCATCTTTTCGATTAGCATTTTAAATGCTGTAAAATAATGTTTTCCCTCTCTGCCACACATCTTTTCTTCCTGGGCGGTGGGACTGTTGTTCTGTAACTATTTCACAAAGTTAAAAGCAATACAAATACTTATTATAATACAGTATTTAACATAATGTGAGATCAGTCTTTGACTTTATTCAACAGGACCTGCAGAAGATGACCTCGGTTCTAGACACGAGCAGATCTTTTACAAGGACGGCAGGAAAAAGAGAATAGAAAATGATAAGCAAACGTGGAAGGAGAGGCTGCAGGAGAATTGGGAGAATTGTCTGGTAAATTGTCTGGTTCTAAAACGGTCCTGGTCCGCTTTTCGATCACACTTCCAAGCGACAAGCCATGTTGAGAATGATTGAAAGTTAATCAATGAATTCAGGCCTGTGGTCTGGGTATATGGACAAGGTGAAGTCTTGGCAGAAAGACAACCCTAGAGTGAATTCTGTGGGGGTGAGATTTTTTAACCAGGGTGGATAGGATGACTGGGGTGTATGATGACTGAATAGGCTGGGCAAGATTTATTTAATTACCCTGGCTAAAGTGTAGGAACTGTTGCTAGATGGTGAGATGTGTGGATAACGGAGAAGAGAGGTGGTAGGTTGATATAAGGTGTGGGGAAAAGGATGGAGTAGTTAAAACTGGAATTGAAGGTTGGAGGAGACTAGATTGGTCTGTGGTCCCATGAAGCGTTGGGTGAGATGCCAGGGCTGGAGGAGAAGCTGTTTGGAGGAATGGTAGAGGAAATGGTTGTTGGGATGTTTGTGAGAGGGCTTTTTGAGAGAACTGTAAGAACTTCACCGAGTGCAGGTGGAATTGCTGCTGACCGCCAGTAGGAAAACAGACATATTTTCTTGCTGACTGGATAAATGAAGAATCCCTGAACTTCATTGATGATATAAAATCTATCAGTGTGGGTTTAACTTTGCTTATCTTAAAAAAAATAAGGCATCCCTGAACATGTATACACCGCCCTTTAGAGTCGGACTTATAAAAACACCTAGAGTTTACTTTCTGTTTTAACATAACTCTTAGATTATAAGTTTGTTTTTAATGTTTGTTGGGAAATGGTAGCTTAATGGTTAAGATGTTGGACTGCTAACTGAAAGATCAGGTTTCGATTACCACTGCTGGGCCCCCCGAGCAAGGCCCTTAACTCCTAATTGCTTAATTGTATAAAAGAGATAAATGTGAGTCGTTCTGGATAAGAGCGTCTGCCAAATGCTGTCAATGTAAATGTAGCTGTGGATAATTAAGCAGTCGGTTCTCCTCTAAGAGGCGCTTAACCCCCGATTGCTCAGTTGTTTAACAAGGAAGATTGTTGTGACATAATTAACCGCGGAGCGAATATAAAGTCGCTCTGGATGAGGGCGTCTGCCGAATACTGCAAATGTAAGTGTTTAATTTGTTTTGGTCTTTAGGAACTAAATCTCTCCTATCAGGATCTGGGAGATGCGTATCAGCTGGAAAATTTTAGGCGGATTCTGAGAAGGCTGATCCGAGTGGAGAGCTTGCAGCTAGTGGACAATTCACTGTCGGACCTCAGTTCCATCCGACTGCCAAGGTGTGTGTGTGTGTGTGTGTGTGTGGGATGCTGCATTCAGCTTACTTTAAAAACGAGAAGTGAGTGTGAAGAATTATGCCATTGTTTCCTTAGTGAAAGTACATAACATGGCTGCCTCAGTGTTGGTCTGTTGTTATTGGCAAGCCTGCTTACCTCCATGAGTGATCATCACTTATCGTTGTACTTCCTCACATGAACGATTTGTAGTATCGATCTGTAGTTAGTCCGAATAAGTAAAAATGGATGTGGATTCATTAAAAGGAACTTGTATCGGCAGCATAACTTTTTTTTGTCCCCACTAAATAATATTGATTATTTTGTCTTGGGTAGATGTAAAAGCCTGAACCTGCACCGGAATCACTTGAAGTCTCTCGCTCAGCTGCCAAAGATCCCTGCAATTGAGCACCTGTGCGTGTCTGAGAACAACATCAGCAGTCTGACAGAGCTAAAGTTGCTGGAACACACACCGCTACACACACTTACACTCAGACATAACCCCTGTGAGTTCCTGGAGGACTACCGCTCACGGTGAGCATGCTGGTATAGAAGATATTCAATCAGAGGGTGTTGTAATGCCACTCGAGCCTTATAACACCTAAAATGTGATATTTTGACCTAAGCATTTCTTTCCCAAAGACCGTCCTGTGTCAAAAAACAGTTACAGACTCTGACTCTGTATTAAATAAAAGTTAAATGAACACCAAGTTTTTTTTTACTAAACATGTCTGGTTGTACTAACAGGTCCTGTAAAATTTTTATTAGTTACTATGTAAATTAGTGCATTAATGCATCATAGAGACAAAAGTACTGTATGTGGTCACCTGACTCACGTCTATGTATGAATTGGAAGAACGCACTTGAATAGGTTCCCCTTTGGGAAATCGAACTGCATCGCAGTGCTAAAGGAATGCTGTCTGCGTGACTGCAGTCTTGAAGCACATTTAAAATCATGCCAATTGGAACGCCATGAACACGGCATGTCACAGGCTCATGGTTAAAGTGTTGGACTACCAAGCTGAAGATTGTGGGTTCGATTCCCAGCTTCACCATGCCACCACTGTTGGGCCCCTGAGCAAGGCCCTTAACCCTCAGTTGTATAAATGAGATAAATGTAAGTCGCTCTGGATAAGGACGTCTGCTAAATACTGTAAATGTCTTCCCATAGTGTTGCGACTCCTTCGGGGAACCAAGGTTACATACGTAAGCTTAAAGACGATATCTTTATCTCCAATTTTACTTTATTAAAACTAAAAGACCTAAAATTGTTCCAGGATAAAAATGTTCCAGTGCACAACGCAAGCTCCACAACTATATGTGCTAAATTTTGTGTAGAAAAACACCTTTGGAAAGGAACAGGAACAGTGACAGGCCGGTTATGGTCAGAACCTCAAAATGACACTGATTTTACTTTTTCCTCTTTCCACAGTGTTTTCTTTTATTTGCCAAAACTCAAAGTCCTGGATGGCATCCCGAAGCTGCCAGAAGATTCTGTACCTCCCCGTTCCCCAGAATCCTCCAGGCTTTGCTCCATTCTTTGATGTTGGCAGATCTTAGAGAGCATCTTCAGCCCAATGCACAGAAAGCAGCAAAAGCCACAATCTCTTCTAATGTACTGAAATGATAATGTTCTGTTTGTACAGTATTTGTCAGTTTGTATTGCAAAATAAAGCAGTTTATTTTTGTTATCGTCTGCACGCTGTCATGTTCTAGTTTAAATTGTAGTATATTTATCAGAGATTTCATCTGTCAATATTAGAACATGAACTTAAGTGAAATTTAGACAGCTTGGTGCAATGACTAGCAAAAAGACTGAAAACCGTAGGACCTGTCATGGAGTCACGGAGGAGAAGCACACACTCCTTTATTCTGTATCCTATAATTTATGTATGCATTAGTGAATTTGCCAGAAAACTGACTTCTTGTCGAGGACGACGCTTGTTTGACAGTGTTATTAGCTGAGCTGGCTAGGCTAGGCTAGGCTAGGCAGCACACTGTGGTTAACTTTCTGGCAGGTATTTCTTTGAGAATGATGTGTTGAAGGCCAGAAAGATCTTATAGTTTTAAAGCACAGTCATCTGAGTAATCCAAACGGTTTCCATATATACAGTCATGCAAAAAAAAATTAGCACACCCCATTAAATATTTAGTTCTTCATTAAGAAATGGTAACAGCTCAATATCAGTGTAGCTCTCCGAACAGGAGTCGAGGACCCGGGACAATTTGGCAGAGTGAGGACGTTGAGAGAAGGGATAAATGCCTTTAAAGCTATCCGTCTTCTCCTTCTCTGAACAAGGTTATGACTAATAATGTATAAAATTTCATAAATGATAGTAGTAAACATCTCAATCAGTTTAAAAATGGCGTGGGAAGCGTGAGATTAACCCTTTCAACAACCCGATCCAATTAAACGTTCTTTTTATGTAAACAGCATATTCCGGTTACTTTGATTGTACGTCCTTCCTAGCGCGCCTGGTCTTGACCTAATTTCCGACGCGTCATGCGTAAGTTTTGTTTCCTTCACAGGTCACAAAATTTACATAGCACAACCTCACCAGTCTTCATTACGGATTTTTAATTACAGGCTTTTTGCATTCTAATGAGTGAAATAATTATTTGACTATTCGAGTATTAGTATAAGACTTGGTGGCAAAACCCTTGCTGGCAATCACAAAGGGTCAGACGTTTCTTGTAGTTGGCCACCAGGTTTGCACACATCTCAGGAGGGATTTTGTGCTACACCTCTTCGCAGATCCTCTCCATGTCATTAAGGTTTTGAGGTTGGCATTTTGCAGATCAAACCTTCAGCTCCCTTTACAGATTTTCTATGCGATTAAGGTCTGGAAACTGGTTAGGCCACTCCAGGACCTTAACGTGCTTGTTCTAGAGCCACTCCTTCCTTGCCTTGGCCATGTGTTTTGGTTCATTGTCACTCTAGAATTCCCATCTACAACCCATTTTTAGTGTCCTGGCAGAGGAAAGGAGGTTCTGACCCAAGAATTGATGGTACATGGTCCCGTCCGTTGTTCCTTTAATGCAGTAAATTTGTTCTAACCCCCAAAGCATGTTTACACCTCCGTGTTTGGTCATGTGGAAGAGCTCGATTTTTGTTATCATCTGACCACAACACTTTCACCCAGTTCTCTGAATCATTCAGATGTTCTTCAGACGAGCTTGTAGATATGGGACTTTACTTCTGAGAGACATCCCTTAATCATGTTACAGTCCAGATGTCAATTAACTTAATTAGTTGCTAAATGTTTTCCCATCTGAATCTCTTCCAAAATGTATTGCAATTATTTTAAGACCTGTAGCAGGCCGAAAAATGTAAAATGAGCGTGTGTGTGTGTGTGTGTGTGCCCAAGTTTTCTCAGATGCTTAAGAAAGAAACGAATACACTTTTTGTCTTTATACATAAAGTGTCTTACTTTAATACAGTGTAGTAAACACATTAACCGTTACTCAAAGGATTGTTTTCGCAATAATGCCGTAACAGCGTGTCAGATTCACGGAGGGCAAAATATGATACACCATGATGTAAATGACCGCTTTAAAGAAAGGGAAGACTTTAAAACTATGAAAATTACAATAACAACATTTGGCAAAATAAATACAATAATCTACAGTGACACATTCAAAACCCCCAACTAACATAATATAATAACATCCGTACAAAACACTAAGTTCTGGTCAGTGTTAATACAGAAAATAATTGGCAGCTGTTAGTTTTTAATGTCACATGTACCATAAGGAGAAGTGGTAGCTCGATGGTTAAGGTGTTGATCAGAAGACTGTGGGTTCAGTTCCCAGCACCACCAAGCTGCAGCTGCTGGGCCCCTGATAAAGGCCCTTATCCCTCAACTAATCAGTTGGGGAGAAAATCAATTAGATAAATATAAGTCTGTCTGGAGAAAGTCTAGAACACTCCATGGAATTATCTCTAGGTTGAAATGTGCAAGGCTGTAATGATATTGAAAGAACAGAGGCATCACCGGACCATAAGATTATCTAACATGGACAATACTGGGTTCCGTTGGACTGATTCAGCTCTGCAAAGAAATGATGTAACACTCAAAAAGCAGCATAAAGACAATTTTTCACCGGTAGAAAAACAACAGTGTGGTGTTATTGGAACACGCGTCTAAAACCAGTTGGGGTTCGGCGATGACATCGTTTCGTTAAGCGACTTTGTTACGATTATTATTATTATTATTATTAGTATTATTGGCTAGTACGAATTTTTTGCTTGAAAGTATCATTACATACTCTACAACCTTTCATACAATACTGATCTTAGCTACAGTGGCCTACTTATGAACACATCATAGGGGTTCACCTGTATCGACCTGAAATATTATGACTCTTGATTCGTTTTCTGAATCGTATGTTTAGGGTTGTTTTTAGAAATATACCTTATTTATCTTGTATCCTACATATCTCGTTCAGGATATATAGAAATGCCTATAAAAAAAGTCTAATATTTGAAACATACACACAATATAGCCAAAAGTTTGTGGATACGTCACCACCGCACCAGCATAAGTGGGACTTTCCATAACGGTTGTCACTGAAGCCCACCAGTGACTAGAATGTTCTAGGGTTACATTATTCCATTACTGGAACTAACTGGGTCTTCCAGCAATGCTTCTGTGAACAAAACTCCTGATTTGAAGATCAGGGTTCGATTCCCAGCACCACCAGGTTGCCACTGCTGGGCCCCTGAGTAAGACCCTTAATCCTAAATTGCTCAACTGTATAAAAGAGATAATTGTTAAGTTTCTCTGGATAAGAACGTCTGCCGAATTACCTCCTTACTCATCTTATGGGTGCGCTGATGTCCAAGGTGTCCAAAATATTTTGGCTATATAGGGTGGCTCACACTTAACATCATGTGTTCTCGAGTACTGAGATTAAACTTGGTGACATGGAGACAAAACTGCATAACTGCAAATTGCCCACCGCTGTTGGGTCCCTGAGTAAGGCCCTTAACCCCCAATATAATTTAGATAAAGGAAAGTCGCTCTGGATCAGAACATCTGCCAAACGCTGTAAATGTAAATGTAAATGTATGGGGCTGCATTTAAAAGAGAATACGAAAGGGTTCTTATCTAATTGTACCTTATGAAAAGAACACAAAAAATAAACCGTGTTTAGGGGTTCGGGACAGAATATCCCTTGTTTGGTGTTTGGGTCTGTGGGACCTGATCTCAAAGCTGGTTAGAAGAGAAATGATAGTCTTTGCAAAACAGAAGGTATCCATAACTATACATAACTTATATTATATACTCATAAGTATCCGTACGTATACTCATAAGTATCATAATTATCCAGAACTTAGATTTGTAAATGGGATCTAATGGGGTAAATAGTATATAATGTATTGACCATAATTACAGTCTATATTGCTTGTAACTGAGCTAAAGTGATGGTTTTTCTTCATAAATTATTACGACTGTCTTGATTAAACACCCAATAATGTGCTGCGTCCACCAGAAGACCTGTAAGTATCGGCCAGGTAATAAATACAAGAACACCACATGGGGGACAAATGTCAGTATAAAACAGGGTGTGAAAGCTTCAACATCCTCCGTAACACAGCAGGAGATGAGTCAACTGTACGAAACAGCATCATATCACCTACAGAAATAAGACATTCAGAGGCCAAATTTACGGTTCAAGTTGCTTTGTGGTAGTTTGTAGTAGCTGAACAGTTTTGTTATAAGACTTCACCCTCCCCCAAACCAACAGGTTATAAACATTCATGTAGTGACAATGACAGTTTCCTTAAAAAAAACAACAAAAAAAAAACAACATCCAGCCGTATATAAAATAGCAAGAGGCGAGTTACATATATAAGGTAAACATTAAATATTTCGAAATCTACACGAAGGCATTTCGGATCATAAACATTCTCTTTACAGCATTGTTCTAGAACCCATTCTCTTTACAGCATTGTTCTAGAACCCCTGTCCGGTGAAAAGCAGAACGCTCTGGGGTTTTTTTTAAAATTATACAGTGCTCCTTTTACATATTAGCAAAATAAAGGCACAGTGAACGGAACTAGAGATTTCTCCAGATCAGCAGATTACGATCAGGTCCGGTTCGAGAGTCTTACCGCGAAAGATAATGATAGTTCCAGTGGAATCTCTGCTTCACACAGCTTCACATCCCCTCTACAGTAACAAAAGAACACACAGGAAAAGCCTCACATCTCTGCCCTGTGATTGGCCTCTTCCTCTGGTCCTTCCTCCTCTTCCTCTTCATAGTTCTCCTCCTCGTTAGGTTCTTTAGCAGGCTGTTTCTCAGGGCCGGCATCCTCCTGCTCTCTAGCATCATCCTACACACAATACACACACACACACACACACAAATGTATGAGCACAAGGAGAACCTTAAAAAAAAACACCATTAAAGAAAACGTGTAACAGCATTCATATTGCTGTAAAACCAGGAAGTAAAACCAACAATTAAATATTTACTCAAAGAAAGAGGACCAAACAATTCCCGTGAAATCCAACAGGAAATAAACGATTTTTGGTAAAAGCTGTCCAGAACCAGTTAGAAGATTCAATAAGAGAAACAATCTTGGGATAATGCAGTATAATTAATTAGGATTCGCTTTAAAAGAGAACTGATGGAACGATAGCAGACTTGTATTCTATGAACAAAAGAATAAGAGAATGTACCTGTTCTCCGTTCTCTTCGTTGTAGGGATCCGCCTCTTCTTCTCTTCTGTCTTTCTGTTTCTGCTCCACGGCCAAATCTTCCTGTGCCTGGAAGGAAACACGCAAAAAAATCCAGAACTGATTACTAATAATGTGTGTGTGTGTGTGTATATACGAGGTCTGTTTGGAAAGTACCAAGCCATTGTTAATAATATGAATGATTTGCACTACATCTATGTAGCCTGGCAGCCTGGGAGAGTGGAGTGGAGTGTGTATGCGTGAACAGCTTCAGTGTGGTAGCCAGTAAGGGGGTTAGGTACCATTGAGTGAGAACCTGTATGGAGGTGAAATAATTCTCTGCGGAAACTATTTGGATGATTCAGGATGCTCTCAGGGTTGGGGCTATAAATGAGCGATGCGATTCGAATCGAATTGTGGCACAAACCTAAAAAAAAAAAACAACCCAGAATCTGTTAAATGTTCTCCAAGTTCTGGAAGACCTGCAACAAGCAGAAGACCCAGGGATGTGGAACGTTTCCACAATTCCAATGACATACTGTGATTTGGATTAAAAGCGTGACATTGCCAATGATTTGCTTCAAACCGCTACCGATAAAACGGATTTCCTGAGGAAAAGTCGTAACCAGAGATGAACTGTGGGTCTACCGCCATGTTCCAAAAAACGAAGACCCAGTCGTCTTAACGGAAGAGTAAGAGACAGTGAGAGAGAGAGAGAGAGAGAGAGACCTCATCCTCTCCTTCCTCCTGATACTGCTCCTCCAAATTGTCCTCCTGCTGGTCTGGGTTTCCTGCCATCTGCACAAACACACAACATCATTCAATTTAGTCTCGAACATTCGGAATATAAAATAATCACAATTTTAAAAAAAACTAAAAACAAGCTAATTTTACAAGAATTTGAAAAATGCTAATATTTGCAAATGATTTAAAGTATTTTTTTGCAATAAGTTTCTGTGGAAAGCAGAAATTTTGGTAGGCTAATATGAAACCAACCTGTAAACTGACGACACCCTAACTATAATCTAGAGTTTTAGTAAAGAAACTCACAAACCTACTATTGTTACACAAGATTAGCCTACGCTAGTATTACAGCAAGGTAAGCATAAATAAGTATAAATAAGTATAAATAAAAAAATACAACACTAACTAGATTTAATTAAAAAAAAATAAAAATAAATTAACATAAAATTAGCATATCTTTATATATAGATCTTTAGAATTAGCATATATATAGTCTGAAGGAGGGCAACGAGGTGTTCAAATGCCTGTACTAACTCACCACCAGCTGTTCATCAGCAGGAGCCTGCTGCTGATTCTCTCTGATCAGCTGTGCACCATCGTGTCCGGGGGCCACCGGCTCTTCCTCCTCCTCTTCCTCATGAACCTGCTGCTCGGCTTCCTCAAACTCGTCCTCTCCTTGATTGTTGGGGTCGTCTGCAGGATCGATGTCCGCTTCCATGGTTTGCTAAGCGCGGTTAGAAGTCACAGTGTTACGCGGGTAAGAACATGCCACACCCTGCTGCGTATGCGTCACAAAACGATCGCGTCTCTTTACTCTTTCATTTGCGAATATAGTGTGTATAACGTCTACCTCTCCATGATGCACATGATTGTCTTCGTCTTGCTCCTGCACGTCCTCACGCTGGGCATTATCCTCTTTAAAAAGAAAGACAAGGCTATTATCATCATCATCATCATCATCATCATCATCATGTCATTAGTTAGAAATCACTAACCCTTACTTAATTTCAGTAGACTATGGTCTGCATTTTTGCTTGTGAGATGCATTAATTGATTTGAGTCTCTAGGGTTAAGGTTAGGGTTAGGATTAGGATTAGGGTTAGGGTTAGAGTTAGGAAAGGATACCGTAGACCTAAAAACTATGGAAAAAACATCAAGTTTTTCAATCAAGCATGATGATTAAAATATTAGACCATGTCCCCTAAACTGTCCTAAGATCTCAGATGCATACATTATATATCTGCAGGACTTATTTCCACCTGAAATTTGCAGGATGTTTTATAAAACTATGGTTCCATGAGACCTTTAAAGTCTTCATGGCAAATATGCAACTACACAAGAAGAGCTTAAACATAAATACCTTCCTCTGGATGGACAACTTCTGGCTCCACATTGAGATATAGCGATTTTTTCCTGTAGGAGACATAGTAATAAAGCGGTTCTTTTCATCTCCTCGTCAGCGCAGCATGTACGAGCGTTAGTTTGAATTAATATTGTATTTTATTGTAGTATTGTATTGTGCAGAACCTGAGCTCTTCCTGCTGGAGCTGCTGTTCCCGCAGTTGTCTGTGCTGCTGCTCCTCCCTCTGTCTTCTCTCTTCCTTCTCTCTATCTGTCCGTTCCCTTTCCTCCCTCTCCCTATCCAGCCGTTCGCGCTCCTTCTGTTCCTTGTCCAGACATTCTTTCTCCTCCCGCTCTCTCTCCATTCGCTCTCGCTCCTCCCTCTCTCTCTGAAGTTCCACCTGTCTTTGACGCAACTGTCGCTGTTCCTCCTCTAACCGAGCGGCTAGGCGTCGTTGCTCTTCCTGCTGCTGCTCAGAGGCAGATTTGATGTGGTTAGCAATCACCTAAGAACACACAAAGACCCATAGCCGATAACCCAAAAGTGCATAAAGTGATCAAAATAATTTGAATAAGTCCAAACTTGAACGACGACGATATTTCGTCTTGAGAGCAGGTGGAAGTGGAAATAACAAACAGACAGATACGGCAAAAACTAAAATCAGCTGACCGGCTGTTCAATGCGACTCTCTCTTTCTATAGCATTTTCATCCGGTAGGTTTTGTTCTGGTTCCTTCACGCCGTCTTCTTCCTCCTCACGGTGAAGCCGATCGTGATGGTCTGTTGTATGAGGCTGAGCCATGTCTTCACGTCTTCTTTCTTCTTCCTGCACTCTTTCCTCCCTGCGCTCATCTTGGATCTTCTTGTGGTGGACATTTCGGGATATGCACAAATTTTAAGGGTCAGAACTATTTATGGACAGAGACTCTGAAAGCAGCTATAAGTATGAATGTAAATGGACTTATTATAGCTAGAAATTGTACAAAATATGAACAATGAAAGGAAATGATGATTTTTTTTGTTTAAGATCCCAGAATAGAAAAAGTTTGTTGCCGATACTTGCAGACGTGTTGGTGTTTGTGTGAGTGTATTGGGTTTTCATTTAGGGTTTGTTTAAGAGAACTGGTGTCTGTTGGGGTTTATTAGTGTGTTGGGTTTTTTTTTTTTTATTAGTGTTAATTAGAAAGTGTTGTTTGTGTTTGGGTTGCTGAAAAGTATTTGGTTGGTGTTTCCTGGTGTTTGTCCTCGCGAGAAAGTGTTTGGATTTTTACTTTTAATTTGAAGTCATATTGGTGTTTCTTGGATTGTACTGGGCTTCACTGGTGTGTGTTGTTATTCGTTTTTCTAATTGAGTGTTGACTTTTCATCTAGTGTTTGATGAAATTTGGATTTTTTGATTGATGTTGGCTGAAAAGAGTTCGATTCATATTGGTGTTTCTTGGATCTTGGATTGGTGTGTGGTGTTTTTTAAGTGTTTGTTAGTTTTTTAATGATTTTTTTAGGGTTTTTTTCTTTCTAAGAGTGTTGGTTTTCTCGTCTAGCTGGGTTTCTAACAGGAGTTTTCTGGAGAGTATGTGGTTCAGACTGGAGTTTCTTGAATAGCACCGGGTTTCATTGGTTTATAAGTGTTTTTTTAGCGGTTAGCTTTCTATTGGTGTTTGCTCTATAGTTCTGGGATTACATGGCGAGTTGCTTGTGAATCTGCGTTACCTCCTCATTCTTTCGCTTCTCTGCTTGACCGTTCTGAGCCACAGCAGGTTGATGTTCTTCAGGTTTCTTTAAGCTCTGCATATTTTTCAGAGACTCCTTCAGCTGCTTATACTCATCCACCTGGACCTACAAACCCCAGACAGTTATATTAAACACTGACAAACCTCAGTACACTTTACCTACAGTAAATCGGTTGCTGTGAAAGGTTTGTTGTCTATTATGAAGCCCGGAAAGCCCAGAATGAAGATAAAATATGGAATATTATGGAGGTATATCCTTAAAATGGTAATATACGAATAAACTGATTCAACTAATCTGCTCGTTATAGGTATGTTAATTTAATAACTCACAATATGTACAGTATGTAACATTTACCACTGCTCGATGAGGTGAAGATTGGGACACACGGCAATGACAAATAAAACATTATTTAAGATTCACATGATAAGATTCATAAGATTCACTGACACCATTTAGCTCGATAGCAACTACCACAGTGTCTCGTTCCAGTGAACGCATGCACACACACCTGAGCCACAGCTAGAGCACTCTTGTGGTCCTCCAGGTTTATTGCAAGCTGATCGTGGGCTGCTTTTAGGTCCTTGTGCTGTTGCTAAAGACAGGATTCAGCACAAGTCAAGGAGCCTCAAGCCATTTTGCACAAGGCAACACATTAGGATGATAAATAAACATAAAGCAACATACACAACATGCAAAGACGACAATTTGTCAGTAAACGGGATGGAATTAGACATTAAAACGGCTGTAACAAACATTTAATGAGTGAAGACAATGACACATTTTTAAAAAAAAATGAATTAATTGGGTAATTAATTAGGCTTCTTGTTTCCTAAACAATCATGTCAAAAGTCACATTATGGTCATAAAGATTTTCGAGGGATCAATGCAAAGGACTGGCACTACACAGCTGCGTTGTGTTAAAAATAAAATCATTTAGTAAAGGAAATGACTATAATTTGCTAAAGAGCGTAGAAATTGGATTTTAGAGCAATAGGAAAAGGTCATGTGGTCAGATGAGTCCAGATTTACCGTTTCAGATATATATATATACTCATATTAACAATAATATAATATAATAACAGATGTGTATTTTTATTATTATTAAAAAACAATAGAAAATAGAGCTCGTCAATCAAAATGTCCAAACTTTGGACAGGTGGTGAAGCGACTATAGTAATTAATAATACTAATATATATAAGTATGTATGTGTGTAGCGATTCCGTCCTCCCACCACCAGAGGGTGCCATCACCCGGATAATTGGCCGTATGCACACTTCAGCTCTCACTTCCGTTTAGCACAGCTTCTTAAGCTAAGCGCTAGGTGCAGCACATTGCGGAGTATTGTTTTGCTTATGCAACTCAGCAAGCGTTTTCATGTTCTGTTCGATTTCCTGGTCTTTGATCTCTGCACGTTTTACGGTTTTGATTCTCTGTCTCACGTTACGGATTTGTTTGCCTGTTTCATCTTGAATTACTGTCTACCAGAATGTTGGTCCCTATAGTGTACATTACCCACAATGCCCTTAAATCTTTACCCTTGTATCCTGAAGCTGCACGTGGATCTCCTGATGAGCCTTCCTCAGCTGCCTGTTCTCCTCCCGCAGGTTATAAACATTTTCTATAAAAGAGATGTTTAACACATGACTTAGACACAACAGTTTAGACTCGAGACTGGAATTAGACTATACGGCACAGACTCGAGACCAGACTTTGGAATTTAAGGCTCAGACCTTAAAAAAGAAATTAGAGGTGATACCTTTAAGTTTAGAGATCTCAATCTCTTTAGTCTGCTGTAATCGTAATCGATCGTATCGCTGCTGGTGTTCATCTAGAACTTTACTGTGGTCTTCACCCTGAGCGTGATGCTGCTCCTGCAGGTCGTAGAACTGCTTCTTCAGCTCCTCATGCTGATTCTACACACACAGGAACCACACATGCACAAAAACATGGAACAGAATCAGGACAAGTTTTTGACCGATGTGAGAAATCCTTCCATCATCATAGCTTCTTTGTGGTCACAACAAGAAAGTCCCAGGAAAGTAAAATCTATAAAATTAAAACACTTAAACTAAAAAAAAATAAAAAAATGTTAATTGTCTCCATCAGCAGATCTGACAACAGTTTGGGCTACAAAGGAAAACCACACTTGTCGACTAAAGTGTTTATCTGAACACGATTACAGTTTTTGGGATGTACTGTATGTTTGGCTGTTGCTGGTCTGACATTCATTTCTAACATCCTCCTACCAATAGATTCACTATCCCTCCTCTGGACACGTCCAAACCACCTCACTCTGGGTGAAAAAATGTCCCGAGTTTATTATTGTTATTTAAATAAAGTTTATTTCTATTAAATATGATATTGTTCATTGTACAGACAGACAGACAAAGCACTGACCTTCAGCATCTGGTGCTGTGTGTGGATAGAGTTAAACCTGCTGCTGGCATCTTGCTGTAGAGGAACAAGACCAAAGTCATGCTAAGAACACTGACTGTATCTACAGAGGAAACACAACACTTCCTTATTTACTGCTAGACATTTCTTACAGTTTCAAGCCCAAAGCAACCTCCAGGCAATGAACACAGCGGGACCCTGGAGTTGATGTAATCAGAGAAATGCCAGCGTCCATTCATTGGTTCTTATCTTATTTCACCTTTTACATGATTGTGGAAAGAGCGGGAAAATAAAGCTGATATTTTGTCTGCGTCGTGTCCCTTTAGCAACCGCAATCACAGCGAAGGGGACAGTGTGTAAGAAAACACTGCAGATAAAGATAACACTACTAAGTGTCTACCAAGTTTTTTTCTCCTGTTTCGCTTCCACGCAGTCTTTCTCGGCTCGCTGCATATCGGTGTTGAATCGGCGTAATAATGTCGGGGTGGTAAAGGGTCTAAATGCTGTCGACTTCTTCAACCAAACTGCTTATCTGTTCTACCTTTTCAGTAACACGTCAGAGAGGACGTTTCTATTAGCACCCAGATTTACAAAAAAAGTAATTGTTGGGACAAACAGCGCGGTGGCTTAGTGTTTAGCACTGCTGCCTCACAGCTAGAAGGTCCCGGGTTCGATTCCCCTGCAGGGGTCTTTCTGTGTGGAGTTTGCATGTTCTCCGTGTTCTTGTGTGTGTTTGCTCCGGGTTCTCCGGTTTCCTCCCACAGTCCAAAAACATGTATGTTAGATTGATTGGTGATTCCAAATTGCCCATAGGAGTGTGTGTGTGTGTGTGTGTGACCCTGTGATGGACTGGCGACCTGTCCAGGGTGTCCCCCTCCTGTCTTTCACCCTTTCAGAGACGGCTGGGATTAGATAATAAGCGGGTATAAAAGATGAATGCTAATTTTGTTGTGTGTTTACACTGGTGTCGATACACACATTCTCTCACCATCCCTCGTATTACCTTCTCCTTATTCAGTGACTGCTGGGCCTCCAGTTTATAAACCAGATATTCTATAAACAAAAACAAACGAGGGAAAAAAGACAAAAAGGTTTAAGTTACAGTTTACTAGATAATAAAAAAATGAATAAAATAAATATATTTAACATAGAAATGTTTACGTTTTAGTGGGTAAATTGTAGACAATATGCTGCACCTATAAATATTAAAGCTCAATAAATAAAACTATATATAACTTGATGGCATGTGATGTACAGAATCCAATGTTTTCCATTGTCTTTTTTCTTAAATCGGGCAAAATTTCTGTAAAAGATCCTCGAATTGAGTAAATAAGACAGAAGTTTTACGCGCTCTAAAAAAATCTTCTCTGTTCTGAAGACGTTCTTGTGTTAGGACAAAGTGCAAAACTCCTTTTATTAAAAAACATCACCATGATGGCGATCCTTATATACACACACACACACACACACACACAAGTGGTCCAGCTCGTCCTTATGATTACCTGATATTGTGAATTTAATACTTAACTGGCTGATAATTGTTTTTTTTTTCACTGCTTGTGCAAATAATGTAATAAAATAGTGAGTGTGCTTATTTTTTCCCAGGTGCTTTCTGGATTTTGGGTTATTTTTTCGGCCGAATAATAAAACGATGTAATATTAGTTTGTACTTTGACCACAGAGCAATTGTAAATTTCCTTAATTCATACATGTACCTTCCTTAGACTTCTTGTGCTCTAGCCGTTCTTTCTGGAGCGATTTCTCCAGCCTGGACCGATGCTCGTACACCACTACAGCCAAAGAAAGATGGAGAAACACTGCGTTGTTAATATTCCAATAAAGCTGCATTGAGAGAACGTCTATTGTTAAAAAAAACCAAATGAAATTGAATTAAATGCAATTAAATAAATCACAAACACAAAGTAATAAAGTGGTCATGGACATTCCGGTCTGGGTTTAACACAACAGCTCAATAGGTAATGTGAGCTGGACTGTTTGACAAAAACACACACGAATACACACAGAGCTTGTGAGTCACTGCCCCACTCACAGGCTTCTTTCATTACTCGTTTTTGTGCAGGTCATAATGGCCGAAATGTGCAACTCTTGTGCTTCTCATTTAGACTAAAACGAGGAATAAGTAGTAGTTATGATGACGTGTAGGAGGCTGTGGAACGGCAGCGTTACTCTCATTCCTTCCTATGTGGGACCTTTATTTAAAACGACATGTAGAAAGCGGGAGGAATGGGAGGATCCGTCCTCGGCTATTTGGAGGATTTTTTAAAAAAAGACAAAAAAAAACCCAAAACAAAACAAAAGGATAAAAGCCTGAGACGCACAAACACCAAAATTCTGTTTCCATATCCAAATACACCACCCTGTTAAATACAGGAGTATTCAAGTTTGGATGCAGCTTCCGTGTACAAATGCTGTCCATCCTTCCCTCCCTCCCTCCATCCATCCATTCATCCATTTATTTACCTACGTCTCATAAAAATGAGTGTGTAATGAGCTCTAAACACTCTTTAGTTACTGAGATTTTATAGTATTAAAAGCATCATTACAGTATTTTCTGTCCAGCTCTCACATCTATCTATCTATCATCCATCCATCCATCCATCCATCCATCTATTGAAGTATGTGACTTTGGATGCAGCTTCTGTGTACAAATGATATCCATCCATCCATCCATCCATCCATCCAGCCATTTCTCCATCCATTCATCCATCTCTCTATCCATCCATTCATCCATCTATCCATCCATTTATCCATCCATCCATTTACCTGTACAATTACGTCTCATAAAAATGAGTGTGTAATGAGCTCTAAACACTCTTTAGTTACTGAGATTTTATAGTATTAAAAGCATCATTACAGTATTTTCTGTCCAGCTCTCACATCTATCTATCTATCTATCTATCTATCTATCTATCTATCTATCTATCTATCTATCTATCCATCTATCCATCCATCCATCCATCCATCCATCTATTGAAGTATGTGACTTTGGATGCAGCTTCTGTGTACAAATGATATCCATCTATCCATCCATCCATCTATCCAGCCATCTCTCCATCCATCCATCCATTTATCCATTCATCCATCTCTCCATCCATCCATTCATCCATCTATCTATCTATCCAGATTTGGAAACCAAGACTAATAATTAGTGTTCGGCTCCTACTTATGTAAAACAGTGTGTACTTAAATACCTCTTTTAGAAATCTTCTACCTGGGTAAAGGTGTAATGAGCAGGTTCGGTCCAATGAAAAGCAGCTTACAGACACATTCCTGTTACGGTTCCTGAAACGTTCCTGATGCTGCGCATTTGTCCTTCACAAACACATGCTAATTAAATCGAAATCCAAACATAACGAGTGTAGCTTTTGTGCTGCTTTTTCCCCCAGTATATAATAAACACTAATCATACTTCATTTTGGAGTTTTCGGTACATCAGTGAATAAATGCACGATTACACAAATCCCTGGTTAAGATCTAAACCCAGGTTACGGTCTGGGAGGAGTTTTTATCTTCTTCTTATGTGCATGCAAATTTACCTCCAGGTGTGTAAATAGTAGTTTAAACAGTGTGTGTGTGTGTGTGTGTGTGTGTATTCAATGTGTGTGTGATGCCCTAAGATAAACAGAACAGACATACTGCCTTCACAGCTTCTTTTCCCCAGGATAAACCTTGCAACCCTGACTGGGGTAATTCAGTTCCATAAGATGAACTTATGAAGTATTATAATATGCTTATAAGCTGAGTTTTGTGTTCTATTGATTGCCGTGTAAAATTTAGTTAGCGGCTACATTCTGCAGCAAACTTTTCCAGCGTGACCAGACGGATATAATTAGTTATAATTTAGGAGCTGAATAAAGAATGTAATTGTAGGTCATAAAATAAATAAAGCGGGGGGGGGGGGACCTGCCTACCGATAAAGAACATTACGTCATCGTTATCCAAATTATTTGCAGGAAAAAAAAAAACTCAGGCTTTGTAGAATGGGAAATGGTAAAGGGGAGGAAGTGGTAGCTCCGGGAGTTTAACTCCTAGGATCACAAAGCTGCTACCCTCGGGGCCCCTGAGCAGGGCCCTCGACCCTCAAGTGCTGAGCTGTATAAATAAGATAGGATAAGATCTTTATTTATCCTGAAGGAAATTCTTTTTCCTGCTGCTGCTTATTAGAAAATACAAGTACAAAGAATAAAGAAGAAGCAAAAGGGAAAATAAAATAAAATAAAAATAAAATGGATATACAAATATAACAAATAAAATGATAAAATATTGATTAATTTTTCAGAAGGTGCTAAAATTGTTTGTATTGTAAAAGAATTGTATTGCACATGAAAACACATGGTATCTCTGATAATAATAATAATAATTAAAATAATAATTATTAATAATAAATTAAATAAATGTTTGTTGCTCTGGATTAGGACGTCTGCCAAACACCAGAAATTTCACTGTTGATCTCAAAAGTTTGGGAGATCCTTGGATATTTCCTGACCATGTATTTCCAACCGAGCCTCCACAGCCGGGCCCCTAAGCAGGGCCCCTAATCTTAACTAACCAAGCTAGATAAATGAAAGTCAGGTTCAGTTGGAATCTGAGCAGCTGCCAAATGTCAGAAATGTAAATGTGTGTGAATACCTTGGAGTTGGGCTGAGAGAGACTCCTGGTGCTGCTGGTATTTCACAGCCAGAGCTTCTGTCCTCTTCAGCTGCTGGTGCATTTCATACCACATCATCCCACCATAAATGAGGACAAAAACCACAGTGGTGAGAAGCAAAGACTGGAAGATTTTCCTTTGCTTTCTGGAGCAAACCCCACTGCCCATGTTCTTCACAATGGAGCCTATACAAATCTAGAACTTGCTCCAAAACTTTGCTTTGCTCGGCACTCGGGCTTTACATTCCCATGAGCAGAAGTTTGACTGCAGAACTTTCCAGATCAGACCGAGGAAAAGCTTCTCGAGTGGGAAACATCTATTCCCAGGATGGAGAAGAACTTTCCCATATACACCTCTGTTTACTTCACCCTGCGAGGAAAAAGTTACACAAAGTAAACAAATCGCTTAAAATGTCCGCGAACCAACCAACAAACAAACAAAAGCAGAAATAATTCAGTATTTTGTAAAAATGACTTGCGATCTGATATAAAAACACACTTTTTTACTTTTTTACGACACTTTTAACTTTAGTTACGTGTCACCGAACTGCGGAGGTCCTAAAGGAAGTCCCTCCCTGTGTGCGCCCACCGCTATTGGCGTGTCATAGGAGTGTGTGTGTGTGTGTGTGTGTGTGCGTGCGTGTCGGGGCAGTGTGTGTGTGTGTGTGTGTGTGATGTTGGTGCTAAATCTAAAACCACCACTTTTATGTAACACTTTTCAGTTTGTACTTTTTGCTTTGATTTTTTTTTAAATATTATTTAAACCTGTCAGTTTTATCAGTTAGTCATTTAGTGTAACGCTATTGGTGGATTTCTTGCCTGGACAAACGTTTAACCTATCAAAACGCAGGAGACGTGTTATTATGAGCCAATCACAGCGCCGGAGGCGGGTTTTCTTTTAATTACTTGTGGACTTTTTATTTTTTGTTTTCTAGTTTTAATTATAAAATAGGCGTCACATAAAAGTTGAAAGTCGACAAATCTATAATAAAAACCTTATTTAGAATATTTAAAATATTATTTATTTATTAATTTTAGTTTTTGAACTTTAATATGTCACATGGCAAAAATTAATTAGGGCAGAAACACTTAAAATAATAAAGAAATTAATTTAAATATTGTGATATTTATTTGATATTTTGTGATATTTAATTGATATTTAATACAATAAATAATGAAACTTTTTAGCTATTTTTATATATGAGACAAATTTTTGCTGTAATTCTTTTAAAAACTACTAAAAATAAAAAAAAATAAAAAAGCTGAGTGATGATTATATCTTAGGGTTACTGCAATACTTAAGATTTTCTGAGACAAAAAAACCTGTGCTATTTGTGTCATACTGCAAAAAAAAGAATGTAAATAATTGTTTAAGAATGTAAATAATTAGGAAGTGATGGTGAGAAGCTCATGATTGGATTAGTTCACTATTCTGAGCTCTGTTCAGTTTAATTAATGAGGAAACGAACGAAAATAAACATCAGATGATGATGAGGATGATGATGATGATGATGATGATGATGATGATGATGATCTCTTGTTAAAAACTATTTGCATCCATAAAAAAGTGTGTTAAGCACAAATCCACATCCTCCAGATTACAATGTGTGATAGCATATCAGCAAAAAATGACACGACACATTATGTGTCAGATATAAACTTAATCATTAATTAATAATTATTACTGAAAAGTCATGTAAACTCCTACTATTAATCTGGCCCATTATTTAAGTAAAAACAGTTATTTCCTCATTAATTACTCAAGTGTTACCCTATAAGTCTCTATCTCGCCTATTTCATCCCTCTGTTCTATTAATAAAGGCCAAAAATGCACACCAAAAAAATGGTAATGAGCAGATCTCCATTATTTGTAGGTAATGAGGTCACTTTTGCTTCCCAGATTTTGATTTAACCTAAGCATTATTCTCTCTAGAGCATACTAGAGCAAGGTCTCTCAAATCCCAGTACCCGGTTACCCAGTAAAACCATCCTACTGATGAAAACCAGTCTAACCTTGGCTGCAACATCCACTTACTTCTGAGTTACTGTGTTATTTCACAAAGCCACATTCCGGCCCCTTTTAGTTCTTTACGATCAGTCGGGATATTACCTTTCTTTCCATGGTTCAGTTCAGTCCGTCTTGATAATAAGAAGAGTCCGATTACAGAATTGAGGGGTGTTTTACCTCCAAACTTCAGCCTTGGTTTGTTTTTTAGGCTGTCTGCTATTAATATCAGAAGACTATTGAGCCTTTCTGTAACACAATGGTACAAACAGCACCAGCTGTGCACTGTTCAACCCCATGCAGTTATAAAAGTAATATTTCCTTTCACCCTCAAGTCTTTGCCAATTTTTCATTGTGTTACTTAAGCCGGCTCTGTTTTCAGCTTGTATTGAGCAAAACTGGTCAATTCAGCAACAGAGACACAGAGATAAATAAAAAAAAAAAAAAAAAAGTACTTTAAAAGGTCCCCCAAATAAAAAACAGTCAATTCCAGCAACATATTCTTAATTTCTCTGTAAATTTTATTTCAATTTTTATTTAAAACCCAGTAAAGTTATAAAGTATGTACTGTGGGTGGGTTTAATATGTATTTAGATTAATTAGGGGTTAATCAGATTATAATAGGACGCACTCAGAATTTAGGTCACACTTGAAATTATTTACACTCAAGATGAGACGATGATCTGATCTTATTTAATAGGTGTCCTAAATATGATGTACACACCTCGCAACATTAACATCTGTTTACGTCTACGGCTGCTGAGTGATTTATCAGTCGTCCCCCAGAGCCTCCTCCATGATTGGATTACTGCTCCGATAAAGCTGGATAAGGTGACTGATTACTTAGAGTCAGTGTTTTACTACAACCTAAATAACAGCACCCTGGATTAAATAATCTCACCTTAAAAACAGACTCTTTGGGGAATTAGAGTATAAATGGCATTAAAGTATAGAATGAAAATATAACTTCCTGAGCTGAAGAAAATCTTTTACTGCTGCTGGATCACGGATCTCTTAGTCTAGTTATAAACAACAGCAATAATCCTAATTCTTTAAAATAGTGTAGAAAACTAAGACAATAAAACCACTGTAGAAAAATGCACACTATCAATTTGTTAAGCAGTAAAAAATATTTACCTTTATTTAGTAAAATAAATACATTTTCTCTGCGCACCTTTTTGTGTAAATGTAATGATTCAGTGTTTGCTAGTCTATTTTTTACACACAGCTATGATAATAATGGCTGCAGGGGTCTTCCTGTGCTCCGGGTTCTCCGGTTTCCTCCCACAGTCCAAAAAACATGTATGTTAAATTGATTGGTGATTCTAAATAACCCATAGGAGTGAGTGTGTGTGGCCCTGTGATGGACTGGCGACCTGTCCAGGGTGTCCCCCTCCTGTCTTTCACCCTTTCAGAGACAGCTGGGATAGACTCCAGCAGATCCCCGTGTTCCTGATTAAGATGGATGTGAAGTGAAATTCTCATGTATGGCCACTAGATGGTGGACTTTTAAAAAGATTAAAAGAATTACACTGACTTTTACTGTACGTGCTGCATTAACTTACAGTTTACATTGTAGCCAGACCTGGGTATTGGATGTTTTTATCTATCTGTCTCACTGTCTATCTATCTCACTGTCTATCTATCTATCTGTCTCACTGTCTGTCTGTCTATCTATCTGTCTCACTGTCTGTCTATCTATCTATCTATCTATCTATCTATCTATCTATCTATCTATCTATCTATCTATCTATCTATCTGTCTGTCTGTCTGTCTGTCTGTCTGTCCACCAGTAAGAAGCACTCCTTTGGTGCTGTGTTGGTTGGTAACATATGGATGGGTTCGAGGGGGGGCTGGCGAACTGAGCTAGAAGAAACCAAAGCAACAGATGGACTGCACTCAGTAATTAACCCTGAATTTATCCGACTTCCAAAAACAAAGACTAACATTGAGTGGGAATTGACATGATTATTTAATTGAAGTGTCCATGTCGCGGTGGTGCTATATTCACTTTAATATCACTCCCTAACTCTGATTTTAACTGTGTGATTCTGACAACCAAAACAACTAATCTGATTAGTCTAATCTGATCATTAATAACGGTTTGTTTTGTAGTTTAGATTAGTCCTGATAATAGGCGTTCCGATTGCACTTGGGGGCGGAGTCGTTCCCTCTTTACGCACATCCGATAGAGCCTCTGATGACGTCACCACGCAACGACGTTCCAGAACAGCAGTAAACTGGAGATTGGGGTTGCCAGATTGATAGATACCGGTTCAAACAAATCATTGTAAAAAAAAATGTATTTTGAAATAAAAAAAATAATAAAAAATGCTTATATTTAAATAATCATAATAATCATTATCATCATCATCATGACCACCAATCTGAAACACTTTATTGCTAATTTCTGACCATTCACATGCACAGGAAATTTGTCCTGGTGTGTTCATGTCTATTAATAACATAAAAATTGAACTCATGATCATAAAGATCCAATCTAAATCTAAAATTTTATCTGTCAAAATTATATTTATAAATTAAATATTAAAACATTAAAAATGTTATACATTACATTAACATTAGTAACATTAACTGTTTAGACAGAAAAGAGAAAATTGACCAATCACCTACACCACCTTAGCAAATAAAAACTTTTGAAATGATTCCTCTGTTCTGCCCTGCGCTCCTTTATAAATACTATAGTATGTATTTTTTTAAAAGAAGGGATGAAGATGGATACCCACCAAGAAAAAGCCCTAACTAGGACAAATAGTAATAGATGTAATGATCAGCTGTGAAAGAAAGAAGAGAATTAAGAAGAAATGTGATAAAAGAAAATATAAACGTAGGAGTGCATTTCCGGTATCAGGGTGACGTTTCGATAGAGGAGTGGAAACAGTGGATTGAATCTGGCAACCCTGCCGGAGCTCCTCAGAGCAGCGACCGGGAAAAAGGGGCCAACATCCAGTTTTTAAAGTCCCCAAAAACTCGCGCATTTCATCCGTCACATCGGCTTAACTGACAAAAAACTCAACGCGAAACAAATCCATTCGACAAAAACGCGTTGTTTGTTTTACAGCTGGGATTTTTCTACAGTTTTTAGTCATTTCCCCCCGTCTTCTCTTTCTGGATCATTACAGCGGAGCTGCTTTTCTTCTTCTGGACTGACGGACGGACGGACGGATCCAGTGATGTGGCTCAAGAGCTGCTAACAAAACTCTTAAGAGGAGAAATGATATATTTTCATACATATTTTTTAATCTTTAAGGGGATTTTTGTGCCTTAAATCCCACTTTTACGCTTTTTCCAAGTGGAAAAGAAACATTTTCTGAGGCCCCAAACCCGGTGTTTGCTGCCTTTAACGGTAGTTAGCGAGCTGGCTAAGTTTGAAGCTAACACGGTGCTAATTTCGATTTGGTCTAAGATTGTGCACATTTTTAATGTTAAAACGTTATTTATATCAGCGAGGATGTTTTTTAGAGCACAGATAATATAAATATTAAATGTTGGTGTGTTTTATTCTATTTGGTCGTTTTTAGCTGGTGAGGTATGCATTCTTTAGTAACCGTTGCTAACTAGTTCACTATTCAGGGAATAATGTCACTCTGGAGTGATTGAGGCCCGTGTCCTATTTTCTGGATACTTTTTTTTTTTTTTCTAAAACCCTTCCGATGGATTTGCTGAGTTTTTGGATGGATTGGACGACAACCAGCAACTGAAACAGCGTTAAAAACTCGGTGTGCTGATTTGAGGCTGATCTCCTGTTGACGTCTGAATTCATCTTTCAAACACTGGCTGGGAAATAAAACCACATCAGTGCTACAAAGGTAAATATCAGCTATAATATAATATATTTATATAAAAATATAATTTTCTTCTGTTTCTGTTTTTACAACCTCTGAAATCTCGATTTTTACCACTGTAGACACTGAATTCTAGAACGTTTGTTCTTATTTAATGACTCATCATGTACTTGTCTTGGGTTCATCCAATTAAATGCTCTCTGGCATGTTTATGCCCCGCCCCCTGGCATGTTTATGCCCCGCCTCCGGTATGAATTTACACCAGGGGTGTCTAATCTCGGTCCTGGCGGGTTGGGGTGTTCTGCAGAGTTTAGCTCCAACTTGCCTCAAGTAAACCTCGAGCAAGACCCTCAACCCTTCCTGCTCCAGGGGGCGCTGTATCATAGCCGACCCTGTGCTCTGACCCCAAACTTTCCAAGGTGGGATATGCGAAGAAAAACATTTCATCATATGTTGTGGGGAAGTGGTGGCTCGTGGTTAAGGTGTTAGACTGCCAACCCGAAGATTGTGGGTTTAATTCTCAGCTCCACCAAGCCACCACCGCTGGACTCTTGAGCAAGGCCCTCAACCCCCATTTCCTCAGCTGTATAAAGGAGATAAATGTAAGTCGCTCTGGATAAGAACGTCTGCCAAATGCTGTAAATGTAAAGCTAGTAAGATTTGGATTAGTTGGTTCAGGTGAGTTTAATCAGGTTTGGTGCTAAACTCCGCAGGACACCCCGACCCTCCAGGACCGAGGACGGCCCCTGCTTAAAACTATATCCCTGCTGATTTAGTATGTTTTCGCACCGACAAAGAGATGATCAGTCTGTAATATTGGTGGGTCAGACGGTTCTTGTAGTCGGTCACCAGGTTTGCACACGTCTCAGGAGGGGTTTTGTCCCACTCCTCTATGAAGATCTTCTCCAAATCATTACAATTTCAAGGCTGAAGACTCGAACCTTCAGCTTCCTCCACGGATTTTCTATAGAATTAAGCTCTGGAGACTGACTAGACCACTCCAGGACCTTAATATGCTTCTTCTTGATCCACTGCTTTGTTGACCTGGCTGTGTGTTTCGAGTCATTGTCATGCCATTATGGCTGCAAGTTGCCCTTTAATCGAGCAATTAAAAAAACCACCAAAAAACATTCATCACATCACATCTAGTTATTCCGACCTCCAACCATCACCACAAAATCCTGAATAAAGATTTCATTGTGGAGATTTCATTCATTTTCATTAAAAGTAAACAATTAATTAAAAAATGTATCGTTAATTTTCATATACTCAATTAAAGAATTACGTAAATGCCCATCCCTAATATACAATACTATGCAAAAGTTTTAGGCAGGTGTGGGAAAAAAAAAGAAAAAGAAAAAATACTTTCAAGAACAGATTTGTTAGAATAGAGAACGTCGACTTAAATTACCTGTAAAAAGTTCACTTGGTGCGTATTGCAATAGTTTATGATAAACGAGCGATTTAACACCTGGAATAATTACGTACGATCAAAGTTTAAGGTTGATGCAGGAAGTAAAATATCTGGCAACCGGATGTTAGTTGGGACATGAGTGCAACAATCAACAAAGCTTTTATGTTGAGCTCATCTTGATAAACCCGAGTCATCCGCGTCTTCTGCCGATGATTTAGTGACAAAACGAAGGAAAACCTCAAAGATATGGCGGTGTTTAAGTTAAAAAGGAACGCAACGCAACGTGAAAACTCAATTCACATCTTGCTACAAAAATCTCGTCGAGTTTTTCTTCAATTTCGTGCAGCCGTAAGCCAAACCATCACTTTCAAACCATCACTTCGTCGATGTTCTCCATGCAGAGAATAACTATTCATGACATCGACATGTGGTTGTTGGCCTGCTGTAGAATCAATTTGGAGCCATCCAGACACTTATTACACTCCTCTCTACTGCCAAATATTTCACATGTTGGCTCATCAGTCCAGACATTCCGTACATAGTTGAGTCGCTTAGCCTTGTTTCCACATCGGAGGTATGGCTTTTTTTTTTTTTTGGGGCACAGTTCTTCTGTGAATACCATTTCTGACAAGATTTCTCCAGACTCTAGATAGGTGTACTAGGTTAAAAGAGAATTGCTCAAAACCTGCTTCATTCAGCCGGCTAACAGCTGCGTCTCAGCATCGCCTGTTTCTTTTTGCTTTCTCAGAACATCCCAAAACCCTAACCCTGCTTTAAAGAGCTTGCTTTGCAAGATACACACTACTTCTCCTTAGTAGCAGACTGCGGCTGTTCTTCACCCAGTTTTCAGCCTCCAACACGGCCAACTCTTTCAGTTAGTGCCTGTTACAGCCTACACAAAGGTAGTCGAGAAACTTTTATTGCCATTTCAACCAGCGAAAGGCAGTAAAATAACGGAATAATTCACTAAAAGTGGAAGCATTAAAAGTGAAGCCAGCTTTAGAGCGAGTTGAATGATTGTCTGGTGTTTTGCGCACAAGTTGCTGGTGTGTAAATAATTCAAACCCGTCATCACTCCTGATTTCCTGGTTTTTACAGGCCTCAAATTAACTCACAGGACAGAAACATACCTTTTGCTGCCCCTTGGATTTGGTGGCTCTTTAGCATGTCGCTTGTGCACATTAAATTTAACTCTGCGCTTTTTCCTGCGCTGGAGGAAATATTACACCATCCGACGGTGGTGTGTTTTTAACCGACTTTAAAGTTTTGTTCTCTTTCTTAAGTCAGTTTTTGGATTTTCCTTGAACCCACTAAAAGTTTTGATGTCTGTATGATGTCTGTCCTTCAGATTTTCTGGGGTTAGTGAAAATTTGACTTTGTTGTATAGCTGTAGGATAGACGAGTGTGTGAATAACAGACAGCTCAGCGTGATCGGCCTTAGGGAAGTGAGAGGTGTAAACACGACTCTCTCATATCCAGTAGTTAGTCGCTAATGTTACCTTAAATCTTGCTGTGTTTTGGGGTTTGACACGCTACTTGTAGTGCAGCAATCGCACTCGGGTGCGGACCAAAACAACCGGTCTCTGAGGAAGGCCAGGTGTTCTTAGATACCTGCACACTTTTTTTTTTCTGGCACGATGAGCAGCTCAGCTGAGCTCTGACTAACGAGAAGAAAACAAAATTCTGCAATTATCGAGTAATCTTCTGATTACACAGCTCTGTGTACGCTGTGCGTCTGAACGCCTTTAACGACGGTCTGTTTACTTTCTCCTCTCATCATGTTCCCATGAATGAAATCGTTCTACGCCTGTCACACCCTTCCACCTGTTTTATATGCAAAAAGGAAACGAAACCCAGTAGTTAGTTAAACTAAAAGCATCTCGTTACACAGTACGCGTCAGGGCTCCAGGTGTCAACACCACCTTTTGTACAAAACCGTTGTCTTTTTTTCTTTCTTTCTTTTTGTTGGCTTTGCACTTCCACTTCTTTCTTCCTTACAATGAGGTTTGCAAAAGAGGAAACGTTACAGCTTTTCTGCATTAGTCATGCTGCAGACCTCGGACTTTCACTGTGCAAAAAAAAAAAAACAACAACACTGGACTTTGGGTGAAGGTGTGAGATCAGCACATTTCTCAAGCGCAAATTCAGCTCTTTGAGGTCTAATCGTCGGGGATTGTTTACTGTGATTGCATTCGTTATCTCCTGTTCTGATTATTGACCTAGAAAAAAAGCTTTAAGTTCCTGACCGATGTAATGTTTGCACCAACCCCCCCCCCATGTGATCTTAAAACCTGTCTGCTATTAGTGTCCTCACCAAACATCTAAAACGACACTGTTAGCATGCGACAAAAAAAGGAAAGCTCAGGATTGCATAACAACCCTGCTTTCATAAGCCCCGCCCGCCCCGGTCCTGAGTTTCCAGCCCAAGTGTGAAACACCCTAAAAGCCGAATTATTACGCCGAATGCTGGGGAACTTTAGAACAATAACAGAAGCTGTATTTCTGGATTCGACAACGCGCTAATAGCTTGACAGTCGAATTCTTTAGCATCGTGTCAGCAGAGGCGTGTCACTTTCAGCTCTCGTTTCAGTGTGCATCTGCGAACGTGAAGGTTTCGTCATTATCGTTAGCGCAACACTTAGTGGGGTTTTTTTTTCTCAGTAGAAATAATAATCACTAAATTGAAATATTAAGCGACTGACTACAATAAAAACTGAATGCTAATTAGAAAATTAAACAAAGCTCGAGAAAGCTTCTATAATAACCTCCAGACTGAGGCTGTGTAGAAATATAGACACGGATTACTATCGCAATATTTATTTATTTATTTATTTTTTTCTAATCTCTATTTTTTTAACGATTTACGTTTATGTTAATATTTAATGAAAACTTTCATTGTGTGTTAATTAACATCCTCCTCCGCACCTGTAGTTGCCGCCGACACGTTTGGCTATTGTCACAGAAGACAATAGGGGGAAAAAAAAATAAGGGCACCTCTGACTTTATTTGTTGTATTTTTAGCTATTTCTTTTACGTTTTTCTAATTTTTTTTCACAATACAATATACAGTATCACAATATAGCGCAATACAATACATACTGCAATACTTCCAACGTAACGGTTACCGTACAATGTTAAAAAAAACTGTATCGATATATGTGTCAATATTAAAGACTAAAATATCAATACACTATTGTGGGAAAAAAGAAGTTAATAATAAATATCGGATATTGAATGTTTAGATGTATCAATACTTTTTTCCTCGGTCCTATTCGCAACGTATTGCAGCGTGTAATGTATCGCAATATATCGTAACCTATTGTAGGCTCATATTCAAAGATGTACAAAGAGCTAACGGGGCATAGGTTGAAAGGTATCTATCAACCGACGGCTATAAAAGAGTTTCCAGAACACTAGAACACTATGAAGGTCGTCAACAAGTGCAAAAAAATAGTCCTGACCAGGAAGAGCCTTAAAAACTGACGTTGCCAGTAGACCTACACTACATCGCCTCAAAATCTCATCAGCAGTCTAAATGATATGTTTGATGCCTGAACAGGGCATTTTATCAGCTTTGTCCGTAGCGTTATGTGATGCCGTTGATTATCTTTAGCCAGTATTGGGGCTGTTTTTTTATGATGGGAGTCCTAAATAACCAAAAAAAAAGGATTTAATTTGACTAAATCTGGGAGACTACAAGAAAAATATTGCATTTTAGAAACATATCCAAATTCGACCAAATCCAAGGCAATAACGGTAGAGCTTAAGAATATTATGAGCATTGAGTTGGAATGGCCAGTTCCCAGCCCCAGGGGCACCGCTAGCAATTTTGGGCCATATAAATGAATATAAGGTTGTTCCCCCTAGCGCGCTCGTACAGCAATATTACTACTAATAAAACAGATCCTTGGGGGCCCCCCAAAGTGCATGGACCCTTAAAAACAACCCCCCCCCTTTCCACCATTGCAGCACCGCTACTTAGCCCTGATCTGCATCCTCTTTTACTGCCTTCCCTCTGGGCTGGTGCTATGCCAAGGCTGGCACTCATGTCGAAACCGACGAGCGTTTGCGCTGGCAGGGAGCAGAACCAGTTACCGACCGGAATCGCTTGCTAATTCTTGCTATGATTATTCCTGCTTATTATTATTTTTTGATTTTAAGTTAAATTTTTGGGCATTGTCTTCCTTTACTCAGCGGTTAGCACAGCGAGTGAAGTCGCGGAGATTGGGAAAAGGTCCATGAGCCAAAACTGAACCCGGGACACCCGAAGCTCTTAGTCAGCGAATCCCTTAAACTCTTTGGTTCCTTATATAAATGCCTTTTTTTCTTACTTGCACTGCCTTCTAGTTAGACTAGTATTTTCATTGTCGGGCCTGATGGAGAGGAGAGTGACGGTCTCTTCTGTCAACTACTAAGCTTCAGGATCTGGGCACCAGCCCAGGACTTATTTCCGTGGAAAAGCGCAGCCTGGTTCCTGATTGGACATCAGCTTTGGCACTGTCCTCGGTGAAAAAGTGGAGTCATAAGCCTGTGGAATTACACAGAAGGTGTCTACACCTTATCCTGGAGCTTTTTTTACTAATCAGAATTCTTGTGCATACTTTTGGTATTGTATTTAAAAAAAAATCTATTTCCTGTATTTTTGTTGTGTTGATTACAATATTATTATATTTAAGAAGGAATCGGTTAGTTTTTTTTTTTTTTGCCGAATTTTCAAATGTCGTCATTTTTTTCAGTACTGTTAGTTGTTAGTAGGGTTGGGTTACTTCAGCTGGACCTCAAACACAGTGGACCTGAAAGAAAGCAGCGTTACAGGTTTGGCTACAGGCGGCCTTGTATTATAGTGCGCAGGTGAGCGTCGAGTGTGCCGATTGGCTAGTCAGGTGCTTTTGTTCAGGTATCCTGCAGATCCCCATCTGCCACTCCTTTCTATCAGAATCAAAGCTGGGAAGTGAAACCCATCCCCCTCCTGCACTGAATCACCAGCGTATATCTCTGAGCGTTTGACCTCCTTACTAGACACCCCCCCCATCTAATCCTGTCTCTCTGTGAGACATGTAATAATGAAAGCTTTAACCTTTTTATTTACCATGCAGTAAAAATGATGCATTTGGTTTGGTTTCGGCATTGAAATTACCTGAGGTTGTGTGGGAATAAAAGATAAACTACACCTAATGCCAGATTAGGGTTGTGTAAACTAAATGTAAAAAAAAAAAAAAAAAACATTTCTACAAACTAAATGGTTTTTCTGTGATTTGGGAATAGATAAAACAATCTGGGATATTGTTTAAGTTTGAGATGAACCTTTTGTCGGCTTCAGCAGAAAGAGTTTAGTTTTTAACCTGTAATAAACTTGGAAACTTTGCTAATTTGTAACTCGTTCAAAAGCTTCTGGTCGTAATTCTGTTTACGTTTAAAGAACCGTGCACAGGAAAACATCTGTAAACACACACCCCGGGGTCACTCAGTAAGGACGGGTTCCCCCTCTGAGTCTGGCGCCTCTTTAGATTTCTTCTGTTCTAAAGAATCATTATGGGTGGGTGGGACAGACAGGACGTAATTAAGCAGACAGGACGGTAAAGTAGAGAAGATGCTCAGCGAGATTGGGATTGGGATTAAAAAGGTCTGTCAGACGGGATTTTACCTTGAGATGCCTGTTGTGCAGTACAGCGACACGCTACACACAAGGCTATTGCGCTGACGAGGTTTATTTTTTCTTTCTTACTCGTATATATGTTTGGCCTTTCTTATTGGAAATACATATTACTGAGTCAAGTGAGCAGATTGTGAGTGAATTTATCACCCACAAAACCCTAGACAGCCTATTTAATTATTATTATTATTTTTATTAATAATAATAATAATAATATTTTTTATTTATTTATTTATTTATTTTTAAACCAAAATGTGACCTTTATTTTCCTTATAGGACGTTGGAATGGCAGTGCCAGAATGTCAATTATCTTATCGATCCTCATACTTTCATCCCGGCACATGCCTATGATAGCTCAATAAGCTGTCAATAAAAACTAGCCCAAACTAGCTAGCTAAGTGACCGTTAGAATCCAAGTGAATTACGTTATTTCGAGGATTTTTTTTATTATTTTTTTTTTTACAATATTGTAATTAGAGCCCAACTGATATATTGCAGATCTGCCGATATCAGCAGATATGATCCTATCGTCGATACATCAGTATCTGTGAATATGCTGCCGATATTAGAAAATGAAATGGTGTAATTACTTAACTTTCCATCAGCGGTCAAGCAGTGTCTTAACAGTAAGTTATTAAGTTTATGAAAAACATAACTTCACTGTGAAGTTATCACACTAGGACGCCTTAATGTCCCCTATAAAGTCTAATATAATGTTAAAACTGCATGTCGCACATCGCATTTAATAAGCATAGTTTGTTAGTAACTTATTGATCAGTTTATTTATTTATTTATTTTTTTTCGTTCCACCAAAATTGTATTTATTTCGTTATTCTGATTTCTGTGTGTATGTAAACGACTGCTATAGCATGCGGGGCTAACAAGCAGAAAGCTCCTCCCTCTCTTCATCAGACGCATGGAAACCTCATGTCTGCGGGTTGCATTAAAAAAAAAAAAAAAAATCACTCCCGCAAAATAGAAATATCTTTAAAATTGAATTACTTAAAATTAATTTACAGCATAAAAGCAACAAAGACCTAAAATAAAGTATGTATATATTGTGTTCTATTTACAGTCAAAAGTGAGCGTGCACAAATAGGAACTCTTTTGCCTGCTGTTGTGCTATAACACACACCTAAAAATATTTCTTTTATTTGTATTTTCTTTGTGGAATTGTGTGTTATGGAAATTTTGTCCAATTAATTTATTTTTCTCGCATCTTTAATACATAAAAATCTGTTGAATGTAAAACAAAACAAATCCGCAATACTTATGTAAATGCTAATATTTGGCTAAATCCCATGTCTGTATCTGATTTCCTGTCCGATAACAATTTAAGCAAAACATCTGGCAGAAAGGTGTATGTATGCATGAGAATTCTAGTAATCTAGTAATAAAATAATAATAAAATCAGATGATGTTCTTATTTTAAATAGACGAATGGAAACTGGCGTAGGAAAAATCGTTAAAAAGTGTTAAGTAATCTTATTAGCACTTGGCGTTTAACATGCGTGTCTCTACATCTCTACTGATATTGCTCGGTGTTCCTTCCTGTTCCAGATGATGTGCGAGGTGATGCCTACAATCAGCGAGGCAGAGGTGGGGAGTAACGGTGGGGGGCGGGGCTCCGGGTCGCCTCTCCAATCGGATTCCGAGGGGCATTTCGAGTCTCTGATGGTGTCCATGCTGGAGGAGAGAGACAGGCTCCTGGACACGCTGAGAGAGACGCAAGACAATCTGAGCCTGACACAGGGCAAACTGCACGATGTCAGCCACGAGCGAGACGCCCTGCAGAGGCAGCTCAACTCTGCCCTGCCTCAGGTAAGAGCCTTCCAATACCCCTGATTCCTCCAGCAGGTGGATTCTGTGAGACATACATTTAAAATCATTGTCACGCTTTTTGAATAGATAATTATATGTCTAAATATTTTATACACTTTTTTAATAAATAAAAAGGGACAGGCGTGATTAATCAATAAACGATAATTGATTGATTGTGTTTGGTTGGTTATAATTAAATGATGTGATTTATGGCATTTAATGTTCTAGACTGGTGTAAAGTGAATGGATTTTAGTGTGTGTGTGTGTGTGTGTGTGTGTGTCCCGAACCCTTTAGTGTATATAAACACACACAGCGTAACAAACATTACTGCATGTTAAGCGTTAAACTGTTTTATGCTTTTGTTTACACTGTAAATTTATTTCAACAAAATCATCAGTAATTAGCATGATTTTAGGATCGTAGAACTCGCTCTGATTGGCTGGATTTGACATGAACGAAATTGTGATTGTGAACTTTAGGTGCTCTTCAGTCAGATGCGGAGGCACAGACAGGGATAGGCATAATTAATCAATGGTCGCTAATTTTTTCCAACCAGAATCACTAGCGTGGGCTAATCTCACTGTGCAGACACACACACACACACACACACACAGACTGGTCTGTTAACACTTCGGAGGGACTACTGTTTCAATAGAGATATTGGTTAATAAATGCACAGGACCAGTGGACATTTTAAAGCTGACTTTGTTGGCACTTTTCACCGTTTTTATCAGAAGAAATTTCCATTGCGTCGCCGGCGACGTTTTTTTTCCGGCTAATATTTTATTTTTTGAATGTTTATCGACGTATAAACGTGTCACAGACTACAGATTTGCCGAGCTGGATTTCCTGGAACTTATACTGTGTAAATACGTTAGCTTTGTTATTGTTTATGGATCAGTGGCTTTAAAGGTTAAACCGTGCAATTTCTTTTGGTGTGTTTGTCGGTCTGACAAAAACGCTGATTGTTCCTGCTTTGTTGATTGGTATTTTTGATGGAAATTAAACGAATCCAAGCTTCCAAAGAAAATGTGACAAAGATTTCACGCTTTAAAATTCAGCCTTCATCCCATATGCGGTATTTTGAGTGTCGGTTTAGGATTGGATGTGGTATCGGATCAGATTATACTATTCCAACTCCTGCAATATTCAATCCAGTAATTTTGGCCAGTATCGGACTGAGTATCGGATCGGAGCACCCCTAATTGTACCACCCCACCCAAACCGTAACCGCTACGCCACCAAACGCACTATTCCACTGTTTCTTGTTTGGAAGATCTACGGCGCTATTGTCTTCCCTTTACCAACAGAGATTAGCATGAGCCTACAGAAGTCCATCTTATCCAATGGGATTCATCGGCTCTACATGACGTAATAGAGGTCAACGGATGGTTCTCCAAAAGGTCAAAACGAATGCTTTATAATCTCCATTCCTTTATTCCACACTGAGCATCAAAAGCACACTTCAGAAATGCAGGCACACACACACATTCATCAAAGTTCTTGGCAAGAAAGAGAGAAAAAAAGACGGCGTGTGTGGGGTGTCGCTGCGTTTCAGAGGAATGTGTGTGAATTCCTCTGATTACAGGCAGCGATACGAGGAGGCTTTTTTTTTTAAAGGATGCCCCGAAGCTGAGCTTTCTTTGAGCACAGGAAAAAAAGGGAAAAAAGAAGAAAAAACCACACACACACACACACACACACACAGTGCTCTAGAAGTTATTGATTAAACAGCTTAAGTGGTCAAACAGGAAGGAAGTGGTTAATCCTTGCTCTTTAACCAGGTCAGCACAACACACACACACGCGCACACACACACTTCTTAAAAGGCTAGAAAAACATGACCGTCAAGCACGAAGGACGCCGCAATCTTTCATCTAAACACATTTATTAATTACAAAATCGAAATTAACAGGATAACAGATAAACAGAGGTCTATAGATCACCGACGGAGAAACTGCTTTCCGCTCCCAGTGTCACACCATCTGTTCTGTTTTCCTTCAGCTCCCAGCAAACAATAACGAAAATAAAGACAAAATATCTGAAAGCCTCACGAGACACATTTGTGATACGCAAACAAGCTTTTTTTTTTTTGTTTCCGTCAATCAACAACGGAGTCACTGGTCCATCTCTGGCATCTGCTCTCTCATGTATAAGCATAACAGCTTAATAATAAATGAGCTCAGGTCCTCAGCTAGGCAGAATGGATTCTATGGCTGCCATCAGTTGGGCTCAGAAAGTTGTTTGAAGGAGATTTTACAGGTGAAATGTTCATCTCCTGCCCTGGTTCTTAAAATAAACATCACGCCACATAATTTTCACAGATTATTGCAGTTTTATATCTGGGAATTACTGTAGAGTTTAAACTCGGCTGTCCAGGGTGCTCTTAGTGACTAACCACAGCATGGCGGTTCCTACTAGATGGGCTGAACTGAACATTTCCGCAACTGCTGATCTCCTGGGAATTTCACGCTCGACGGTCTTAGAAGAAACATGAAGTCTATAGGCGGAGGTGAACAGAAATGCATCTCCGAACACACAAGACATCAAACTTTGGGGTGGAAGATTTACTACTAGATTCACCGCAATGCCGGATTAACACTGCTCCAGAACAGCGTTTTCTAACCGTGGGTAAAAAGGCCACCTTTAAATTACAACTTTAAAACATCAAAAAGAGTTTAGGACAGTTATAACCTCAGGTTAAGTGAAGTGTAAAAAGCCCTTAATAAGCCAGTAAATACACTACTTTAGTGTTTTTCTCCTCTGGATTCTGTGGTGTAAGCAGAACACCTCCGAGACATGTGATTTCAACAAAAATAATGTGCTTTAGTGAAAATAGTGGCAACCCGCTGTGAGTAATAGGGTATCACATCAACCCCAGCGTGCATCGTTTGCATATAATCACCTAGTCGGCTGTGTTGGTCCTTACATAATACAATGTCAAGGTTTTACAGCCCAATTGGGGCTTGTGTGTGTGTGTGTGTGTGTGTGTATGGGAGACTAAGACAAAGAGGGATTCTTCTCAGGCTTAATTGGCCTGGCTGCATTTTTTTTTTCTACCGTTGTAGGAGTTTATGGTTGGGGTTAAGTGTGTGTGTGTGTGTGTGTGTGTGAGTCGAGTGTAAGAGTAACAGCTCTTGCTCTTAGTCTTTAACCTCAGTCAGTACACTGGCCGGGGTGTTTTGGTGGGAAACGCAGTTAACGTGTTTCACACGATCCCCGATTTTATTCCTGGTAATTGAGAGAGGATTCAAAAAGCCCACCAGACAAACACTGCGCTGGATTTGTGTTCATCACTGGCAACCCTGCTGAAAGAATGTGTGTGTGTGTGTGTGTGTCGGGTGTTTATAACTCTTACCCTTACAGTCTGTCTCTGTCTGTGTTCTTTATGTCTGTCTTTTTTTTATCAGTTTTTGTCACTCTTTTATTAACTCTATCTGTCTGTTGCTTTCTGTCTGTCTGTCTCTTTCTCTTTTGATCTCTGTCTCTTCTTCTCTTTATTGCTCTGAATGTCTCTTTGTTTGTGCTGATGTTACCCTCTTCTTTCTTTCTTACTTTCTTTCTTTCTCCCCGTCCCTCCCTCCCTCCGGTTCTCTGTCTTTTTACGACAGTCTCTGTCTCTATTCCTTTTTTTGTTTTCATACATCTTTCTGTTTCTTGTCTCTCTGTTTCTACATATCTATCTTTGTCTTTTAATGGTTGTCCTACTGGCTGTTTGTGTGTCTGTTCTTTCTTTTTTCTTTTTTTTTTCTGGTGGTCTCTTTCCCATGCATGTTCTCTCAGTTTTTTTCCTCTCTCTTAGTTTGTATCTCTCTATTGTTTCCTGTCCCTCTTTACATTCCTGTCCCTCTTTAAATTACATCCTTTGCCAACAGTGTTACATGTGAACTAATATGATTTTTCGTGTATAGCGAGATTTTACATTACGTCATCGATCGGTCTCATTGGTGGCACCGAATGTAAACAACGGCACCGAACTGAACGGATCTCGCAGGTGTCTCCAATATGGCCGCACCTTCATAGGTAAAGACACCCCGTAACGACAAGATTTATGCCACTGGTAACAGACAAATGTGCTTATCTGCCCCATGGGGTAAATGTTTGATGGTTTTGCATGGAGAAAATGTAATTGTTACACTTGCTATAGCATCAAGCTACTGAATGTTATTCCAGAATAAGTTAAGATACGTAAATTTAGTTAAAATGGAAGGTGTTACTAAGCGTCTGTGTTTTAACAACCACTGAACAAAATACTGCCCCTTAAAAAAGTTACAGTCGCTGGGCAACTGAGCAATATTTTGTTAAAGAGTTTCCATCACCAAAAAAGCAGGTTGTGTGTACAGTGGTACCGGAATGCAGACCTGTTCACACTCCCCAGCAGTGTTTCTAAAAATCAAAAACTGATAAAAAAAAATCTATAAAACTAAAGCTGATGACTGGCTAATTCTGCGAGGTCCATTTAGGGAAGTGCACAAAGCCCGAGAGGAGACACAGAATCATGGGCTACACACACCATGCTGACTTGTTTAATCTCGTCGACTTACATAACCCTTTCCAACAGGAGCACAACCAGCACAATTACACCTGAGTGGAAAAAAAGCTTCATCACACTTTCAGTACCAACTCTGAGGTCAGGACTGAGGAACCCTGCGGAACATCTGAAACATGTTTACTTAATTAATTAAAAGCGGTGAGAGTAAAAATGGTGAGAGCAGCTATGATGTATGGATTAGAGACAGTGGTAAGACAGATATGATGTATGGATTAGAGACAGTGGTGAGACCAGCTATAGAGACATGTATATGATTGAACAGTGGTGAGACCAGCATGTATGGTGAGACCAGCTGATGATGAGACCAGTATGATGTGATGGTTTAGAGACAGTGGTGAGACCAGCTATGAGACTGAGTATGTAGTGGTGAGACCAGCTATGATTTAGAGACAGAGACAGTGGTGAGACCAGCTATGATGTATGGTTTAGAGGACAGTGTGTATGGTTTAGAGACAGTGGTGAGACCAGCTATGATGTATGGATTAGAGACAGTGGTGAGACCGGTGAGCTATGTATGTATGATGTGAGACAGTTGATGAGACAGCTTGATGTATGGTAGAGACAGTGGTGAGACCAGTGCTATGATTAGAGACCGTGGTGAGACAGTGGTGAGACCAGCTATGATGTATGGTTTTAGAGACAGTGGTGAGACCAGCTACCAGCTATATGATGTATGGATTAAGAGACAGGTGAGACAGTAGAGCTATGATGTATTGATTAGAGACAGTGGTGAGACCAGCTATGATGTATGGATTAGAGACAGTGGTTAGACAGCTATGATGTATGGTTTAGAGACAGTGGTGAGACAGCTATGATGTATGGATTAGAGACATTGGTGAGACCAGCTATGATGTATGGTTTAGAGACAGTGGTGAGACTCAATCAGTGACAGAAGGGAGAAAAAAACCTTGGGAGAACCAGGTTCAGTCTGGGGGTCAGTTCTCCACTGAGCAGTGGGTTACCCATGCTGCAGTAAAGTTTCCGTGGTTTTGTCCGGATGGCCGTTTAGAAGACGAGATCACTGAAGAACTGCCTTATTGTCTCCAAGTGATGAGGCGACGGTGAGCTCGAAAAAACTAAAGAACAGACGTATGTTAGTGTAGATGCCATTCGACTTATGATAAACAAATATATTGTGTGTGATTGGTGGTGTTTCCCGGTTCCGGTTGATCTGATTATTGCAGCCTGACGATCCTTTAACGGATTTGAAGAGACCAAGGCTCTACTCGCCAACAGGTTAGTCCAAGTCTAACTAAAAAACTAGCACAAGGGGAGCCAATGCATATATAAGGAACTGTAAGTGGAGGAAATGGTTGGGTTCTACAGTAGACTTCAGATCTAATCATTTAAATGTTTTTGAAGATCATGGCTAACTTCCATTACTTATAATTAAGACCAAGTTCATTGTAGTGTGTGTGTCTGCATGTGTTTGTGTATTGATCTCTTTCACGTCTTCAGCATGTCCAGATTGAGGGGAATGCTTTTCCATTTGTGGTCAGGGTTCTTTCAGTTCACCCCGAGTTCGGGAGTGAGGGTGTGTTTTTAAGGAGGTCTGGTTATACATAACTCTTACCATAAATATACGCTCCGTTTTCATGAATCATAAGAAGTTCCTTCATCTTTGAATTAAAACTTGTGTTAGGCGACACTTGAAAAGTCCAGTTTCCCGGTCCCTCCCGTTGTCCTCTTTTTACTGTAGGAACCAAACAACAACAACATGTTACAATCGCACAGCACCTTTGAAAACCTTCTCACCATCCCTTTATGTCCTGGAATGTTGTTAACTCAGTCTTTACACTGAATGTGATGGTGTATATACACACACACACACACACACACACACACACACGCATCGACAGACAAAGGCTGGTTTGTTGGAACTGCAGCAGCAGGTCAGCGCCAGATGTGAATTTAAATAGCAGGCTAAAAAAACACGACCTGTGGCTTTTAGCGCTACACTTCAGCTCGCATGAGGAAATGAACACACAACATGCAGTAATGTTCTAGATTATTTCTAATCAACCATTTTAATATAAAATTTTTTAACCACTTGCTAAGAGTTTTCTTTAAATTCTTGAATCATTTAGATCAAGTGTGTGTTCAAATATGGAACATGGATGCGTGCGAGAACCGCACAATTACAGTGATCACTTTACGATACGTAGTGAACAATTAGAATTTTGTAGTTTACTTTTAGATGTATATCACACAAGTAGAATCTTCTAGAGCCCTTTAAGGATGTATATCACACAAGTAGAATGTTCTAGAGCCCTTAAGGATGTATATCATCCACAAGTAGAATGTTTCTAGAAGTCTAGAGCCCTTTAAGGATGTATATCACACAAGTAGAATGTTCTAGAGCACTTTAAGGATGTATATCACACAACTAGAATCTTCTAGAGCCCTTTAAGGATGTATATCACACAAGTAGAATGTTCTAGAGCCCTTTAAGGATGTATATCACACAAGTAGAATGTTCTAGAGCCCTTTAAGGATGTATATCACACAACTAGAATCTTCTAGAGCCCTTTAAGGATGTATATCACACAAGTAGAATGTTCTAGAGCCCTTTCACACAAGGATGTATCCCATTCAGGATGTATATCACACAAGTAGAATGGTTCTAGAGCCCTTTAAGGATGTATATCACACAACTAGAATCTTCTAGAGCCCTTTAAGGATGTATATCACACTACGTAGAATGTTCTAGAGCCCTTTAAGGATGTATATCACACAACTAGAATGTTCTAGAGCCCTTTAAGGATGTATATCACACAAGTAGAATGTTCTAGAGCCCTTTAAGGATGTATAACGCCTTTGGAATGTTCTAGAGCCCTTTAAGATGTATATCTGACAATTGGACTATAATAACACAATTGAAATATTCTAGAACTTTGTAATCTAACGATGTTTATCACACAACTGGAATGCTCTTTATCGTGCGAATAGAATGTTCTGGATCCTTTAAAGATGTATAGAGCATAATTTGAATGTTGTAGACACAATTGGACTGTCCTAGAGCCTTTTAAGAGCCTTTTAAGATATATTATATATTTAATATATCACACACAAGTATCCCTTTAAGATGTATATTTATATGTAGTAAAGATGTAATTTATCACCTCTTCTAAAGGGTCATGCTCACAGCCCAGCCTCTCTGTAGTAACCATATCCTTTTTTTTTTATTCCCCACTGAACATCTGCTGGGCGAACATTAGCATCCTAAATGTTTCATGACCTCATGCTGTGTGTGTGTGTGTGTGTGTGTGCGTGTGTGTGTGTGTGTGTGTGTGTGTGTGTGCGCGTGTGTGCGCACGCTCGTGTATTAGCTATGGTATTAAATACACCTAACCTCTTACTGCCTTAGCGAAGGTCTATAGATTTTCCAGTTGTGTGAATGTCACACACATTGTTAAATACACAGCATGTTTTGTTTTTTTTTCGCTCTGTTAGATCAGACATGTGTTCTTTAGATATCAGTCCTGTGTTCTTTAGATCAGTGTATTTAAAGCTTGGCTATGTTATAGATGGCGTCCTGGTGATATTTACCGCTAGCTTATTTTTAGAAGTTGGTGACATGCCGAGGTTTTTTTTGATATAGCAAACAGTCTGTTGTGGTTATGTTGCAGTATGTATGTATGTGTGTATATGTGTGTATATGTGTGTATATGTGTGTGTATATATATATATATATATATATATATATATATATATATATATATATATATATATATATATATATATATATATATATATATATATAATAGGGGATATTACTCACAACGCTCATAGTGTCAGTCAACAGTTCTAGTGTAACGGTATGTCATTCAGCACATTTTGTCCCGTTTAGAACATTCTTTATTTTTACATTCTTTATATTTTTGTTTGAAAAGCTGGTTAGAAGCTGGAATGTAAAACTGGTTGTGTATAAATAGAAATAAAAAAATAATTAAAATATGGGCCATATGGTCAGAAGAAGCAGTTGCTCCTAAAGCAAACCAGGATTTTGGGGTTTAGTGAAAGCTCCGCAGGGAAAGTGGACTGAAGCACTACTGCATCCAAAAAAAGATACAGGAACATGACCACAAACCTTCCACATGTCAAAGACATGCTAAACAAACATTACATTCCTAACTTAGACACCAATATAACCGAACCCGAAGTTAGTAAAACAGACCAGAGTTAAAACTGCGTCATGATCAGATCGAGTCATATGACCTCCTGTTTAAAATCTTGTTAGCATCCCTGAAGAACAAGCTGTAGAGTTTGGAACCATGACTGTGGGTATTTTTAATAGATTCAGATTAACAACACACCAATATTGTAACTGTGTTATAATTTATCGTATGTGGACGAGGTTCTAAATAATCCGGATATGGATTCCAATCGGCAAAGGTGTTGGACTGCTGACGACTGTGGGTTTAATCCCCAGCACCACCAAGCGGCTAATGCTGGGCCCCTGAGCAAGGCCCTTAACTGAATAAGATGGGAAATGCGAGTCACCTGTGTTAATGGAGCTTAGGAGCTTGGTGTACCTGGTGTGTTAACTCCTCGCCCACCTGTACTGAGGTTGTCTCCTATCTAAAGAAAACACCATGTCTGATGTTTAAGGTAATTTGTGAAGTAAGAGAGTTTTATAGGTAGTGCTGGATGGTATGACTGTGTTTATTATTGTATACTTTAATACGCAAAGTTTTGTATAAAAAGCAAAGATTATTTATTTGTGTGTGTGTGTGTTGTGTGTGACGTCAAGCGAAGTACTGACGGTGGCAAGCAACCGCATGGCGCGGTGGCCATGGCGACCGTCACAGCCCTAACTGGCACTTATAATCGTTATTACGTAACGCCCTGTTGATTTACCGATTTAACCGGTATCGTTTAATCATCCCATCTGGTCGGTCCACTTCTGCACTCCTTTTCTTCTTCTTCTTCAGAGCTCATGACTGTTAACAGCCCCTGTTTGACGTAAAAGCCCCCCAGGAAGTGTGAGTCACAGGGAATGTTGTACGGCTGAGAGCTTCAGGTTTACCGTGTAAGCTTTGAACAAACAATCCAGCACCTGTTTTTCCATGAGCTCTCCATCCTGTTCCATTGATTTTAATTATCCCTGGGTGTGTGTGTGTGTGTGTGTGTGTGTGTGTGTGTGTGTGTGGTGTTTGCGCGTGCGGGGGTGTGTATTTTTTTTTTTTTTGGTCCATATCTTTTTTGCATGTGCATCATGGGGAGATGATTAGTGCAGCCGGCTTTAATATCATGAATTACCGCTGGCTTTAGAGCCGGTGTTCATGTTGAGGCTAAATAAAACTTGATCCTCTTCAGCTGGCAGGTGTAAATTAAATGGGTGATTATTCTCCTGTTTTAGGATCTACAAGTCATCAGGATTACAGGGTGGACTAAGAGGTGTCACGTTTCCATTCCAAGGGGAAATAAAAACCTTAAAACAACTCATAGAAGACGAATCCCAGTTGTGATATTCAAGAGATTTTAACTGTATTTATTGAGGAAGTCCGTATAGTTATAGTTATACAGGGTTTGGGACCGTGTGGGGATATAAATGGCAGTATATAAATACAAACCCTAAAATGGCAGTTAGTGGAAAATAATGTCGTTGAATTCTACAGATGGGTGGGGGGCGGGTTGGTGGGAAGATGGATGGCTGGATAGATAATAGGTAGATATAGATGGATGGGTGTGTACATGGATAGATAAATGGATGGGTACATGGATAGATGGATGGGCTGGGGTAGATAGATAGATAATAGATATGGATAGATTGGATGGTACATAGCTTGGTACATAGATGGATGGTGGGATTGGTAGATGGATGGGTGTGTACATGGATAGATAAATGGATGGGTACATGGATAGATGGATGGGTAGATGGATAGATAAATAGATAGATAGATTGGTACATAGATGGATGGTGGGATTGGTAGATGGATGGGTGTGTACATGGATAGATAAATGGGTGGGTACATGGATAGATGGATGGGTAGATGGATAGATAAATAGATAGATAGATTGGTACATAGATTGGTAGATGGATGGGTGGGTACGTGGATGGATGGATGGATAGATTCATTGATTTTCTAATAATTTGAATTGTGTTTATATATTGGATAGATAGATAAATAATTGATAGATAGTCATTTAATGTAAGTGACGTAAGAACAGATTTTTACCAAATGTTTGCCTAAATACTTAAAAAGAATTTTAATTAACTCTCTGAAATATCTGAGGGTTTTGGATGCAGCTTTTAACCCCTGGAATACCATTACATTTGCCATCAGGGCAGATTTCCAGATGCTGCTCACAGTAAACTAGTGATGTTACACCCTGTATCTTAAAACGCTGACAATAACAGGAAAGGAATTAGATTTTTGAGGGGGTTGAGTCTAATTTGCACTTTTATTGCTGAGAGATCTGAAAAAGAGGCGGAAGAACAAAGTAATGACGCCGTTTAATCCCCGTGATGGGATGCATTAAATGCAGTCCGGATTCAGTTAATAACTGGTTTCTTAAATAGATTAGTTGGTGCAAAAGCACCCACACACACACACACACACGCACACTACGACACGTACAGAATAATTTCACTATTAAAAATTAATACTTAAAAAAAAATGTGTATTTAGGGACGTTTTAGCTTGTGTTTAAGCCAAAGTGGAAATGTTTTCGTTTTGTCTACTTTCTAATCTTGTTTTGGCTTTTCTGCCAGTTTGGATCATTTGGGTTCGGAGCAAGTTACAGCCAGGCCGCATAACGACCCCTCTAGGAGTCTGGAATTTCAAGCAAACTCTCAAATCAAATCACCGCAGATTTGGGACAAGCTGCGTTATGAGATGTCATCAAAGCATCGCAAGCAAATTCAGCCAAATACTCTCTTCTACTCGCACGTGTCAGGCATGAGTAATAGTTTAAAAGGAGCGCTCTGTACTCGCAATTTCAATCGGTTTAATAGTTTTACAGCGAAAAAAGGGGGAACTTTTTTTTTTTTTTTTTTTTTTAAAGCCACAGACGTATTTTTTGCTTGTCTACACGTACTTCTAGATTTGTTGCATAAAAAAATGAGCTGGAAAAATGAAATTACTGTGAATGAAATGATAAATTACTTCTAGATTAAAGTACCTTTCACTGGCTTTTATCTTTATTTTTAGCTTGTTTTCAGTATAATTGTTTGACCTAATTATGTCCAGCTTGTTAGTAATTGTTGTAATTGTGATGTTTTTTAATGTTAATGTGTTTAGGAGTTTGCCGCACTGACTAAGGAGGTGAACATGTGCCGGGAGCAGCTGCTGGAAAGAGAGGAGGAAATTGCTGAGCTGAAAGCCGAGCGAAACAACACACGAGTAAGTCTTTTGGTGGTCTTTTGGAGTCGTGATTCTGACTGATGTCTCCAACACTTTATAGCAGCAGCACAACATACACACTCTTGCAGATATGGGTTAAGAGGTTCCAGTAATACTCCCTTTGAATCCGCCCATCTCTCTGACACTGATCAGGTGTGTGTCACCACCTCAAAACTGACCTTCTGGGATTCTCTCACTAAATATTCCCTAAAGTTAAAACGAAAGACATTGACCTGTCAGAGGAATCCCTTGTTGATGAAAGAGGTTAACGGAAGATTTTGGTTTAAACCAAATTAAAGGGTAAAGTAATTACTCTTTACATCTGTGGTGATCAGAAAAGAATCTCGGCCTCCTAAAACACATTGTGAGAACGTTAATCTGAGGCTACAGTGGGCTCAGGATCAGCTAAAGTGAACACTGACAAAGGCAAGAGAATGCAGAGCAGCGGCAGGAACCTTTTTTTTTTTTTTTACACTGTTGTTAGCACGCCGATCCTCTAAATCCGTAAGACGATGGGACGGCCTGACACAGTTGGAACCAGCCCAGATATGTGTGTTGCGTGGGGGAGATGAAGAACGGCGTGAGGGATTAGGGCCAAGTAGGGATGATGAGTGTAGGCTTTGTCATTCTAACTGAGTATAGTTGAACAAGTCTAAAACCCCCACACACACACACAAACTTGTGTTGCTGGACCTTCTCCAATCTATTTAAAGCTCAAAAAAGGATAAAATCTGTTCTATATTATTATTTTTGCCAATAGTGTCACACGCTTCTGTGTTGTGTTTCCATGTTGATCATTTTAATGTAAAGTGTTTCTGCTCTGTTACCATCTGACGAAAATAGGGATATTTATGAAATTCATGAAATTATGTAGCATCATGAAGACTTCATTTCCTTGTTTTTCAGCTGCTGCTGGAACATCTGGAGTGTTTGGTGTCTCGTCACGAGCGCTCGCTCAGGATGACCGTGGTGAAGCGTCAGGCTCAGAGTCCAGCCGGGGTCTCCAGCGAGGTGGAAGTTCTCAAAGCCCTAAAATCCCTGTTTGAGCATCATAAAGCTCTGGACGAGAAGGTAATGTTGCTTTACGCCGCTTGGTTACCCTAGGTTACTAAATTAATCAACTTTAATTAACCTTATTAATAAACCGCTTTTCAAACGGATCCTGGATAAACGGCTGGATTCAACAACACACTGCTGGTTCAGTACTAGTTTCAAAAAAATCCTGCGTTAAAATCTGTAGGATTTCACTTGTACCTAAAACTAATTGACGCACTCTTAACTAATTGAACTAACTGGGAGTTGGGGGCCTTGCTCTAGAGCCCAGCAGTGGCAATGTCCCCCGATCTTCCAATTAGCAGTCCTGAACCACTGCGCCATCACTGTCTAGCAGGGAGATTTACTCTGCGCTATACCGTCAACAGTGAGGTCACTTAGCGCTGAACCTAATGGCGCAATTAGCATGACAAATTCAAACCACTTTGATGTGGAAATGATTAATTTGGACAGAACAGCAGAAAGAGACACTTATTCAGTTATATCATCACTGCTGCTAGCTATGTTTGATGAGACATCGCGGGTTACAGAACACGTCACGTGATGATGTAAAACTCGGGATTGTGAGTCTAATTGTGTTCATCATAACAACCGAGCACCTACAGTGTGATACGGGGATCATGTTCATACAATCCGACATGAAACACTCGCAAAAAAACTATAAAATTAGAATTACTGGTCGAATGAAAATCCTAAATTAATTTACTGTATTAGCGGAATGTTAATATTACCATAGTAACAATAATTCTCCAGCATTTAGTAACCCTCACTATTGACGGCCATTTGTAAATCTCTGCACTGTATAGCACAGAGTACATCTCACTGCTAGACAGTGATGGCGCAGTGGTTCAGGTGTTGGACTGCTAATCGGAAGATCGAGGGACGTTGCCACTGCTGGGCCCCTGAGCAAGGCCCTTAACTCCCAATTAGTTCAATTCTTAGTTCAACTAAATTGTAAGTCACTCTGGATAAGAACGACTGATAAATACTGTAAATGTATACAGGAGTGTTGAAATTACAGAATTGTGTATTATATGTAAAGTTTTATACTTTTTTGTTATAATTTAAAAAACAAATATATATATATTTTTTGATTAGATAAATTAAGTATTGCAGAGCTTTAAAATGGGGGAAATGTGGGAAGTGGTGGCTCATGGTTAAGGTGTTGGACTACCAACCCGAAGATTGTGGGTTCGATTCCCAGCTCCACCAAGCCACGACTGTTGGGCCCCTGAGCAAGGCCCTTAACCCCCGATTGCTCAGTTATATAAATGTAAGTCGCTCTGGATAAGGGCATCTGCCAAATAGCCGTAAATGTAAAATTCTCGACGGGTGGATTATATGTAAAGTCTCGTTTTTCCGTTGTTTATAAACCCTCGATAATTAAAATGTATTGCAGTGAAACACTCTGGCTACCGATTAATCGGTCGACCGCCATCAGGAAGTACATTCGCATGAATGATAATTATCGTTATTTCCTGTTTCAGGTTAGGGAGAGATTACGTGTTGCCCTGGAAAGATGCAGCGCATTAGAGGAGCAGTTAACGGCTGCACATAAAGAGGTAGGGCTTTCACACTTCTCCAAACACACACACACACACACACACTGAAACACTGCACTGCACATGAGTACACAGTTGTGAAATGTTATTTCCTTGTTCTTTGGTGTGTTTGTGTGGCTCATTAGTGTTCCCACAACTGTGAAACAAGCACACAGATCGTCACAGCGGTACATAAACCGAAGCTACAGGATGAACCAGTTTGCTTTTTTTATATAGTTTCTAACGATTTCCGTATCAAACGAGGAAATTCCTCTCGGGCCGTTGTGTCTGGTTTGGCGTGTCCAAACACGATCCAGAAGGTATGCTAGAACAGAAGTGTGCATCAGTGAGGACCTCGAAGTGATTATCATCACCGCAGGGCTGCAAACGATCTGTCAAACGGACCTCCAGCTGTGCTGCATCCCAGCTCACTCACTGTGTCGGCTGGTAGAACCCGGCGTGTAAAATTAAGCTCCCTCGGAAGCTTGTACACCACTCAGCCCTACCTGTACCTGCACGTACCCTCCAGCCACACACACACACACACACACACACACACACACTGTACTGCAGTCTCACATCTAATCTACCAGTCTGATATTCACTGTCACGTAATACCAAGAAAAAGAAATACTGAAATTACAATATAATGTATAAGAATATGAATAAAATAAGAAAACATAACATTTTACATAAATATGTATAAAAAATGTATGCTAATTAAAAGTTCTATAATACGAAAATATATGAATGGAAAGTAATACAAATTGAATTTATTATAGTATTTATAATAATGGTATTCTGATGGTTTTATAACGCATTTAATTACGCATTAACATACAGATTAATTTTAATACCATAAAAACTCAATTTACTAATAATTTTAATGAATGTTAACATGGAAAAAAAAAACAAAAATTCCTAAAGAAAATACTTTAATATGTGTTGCTGGAAGAGGAGATTATGAGTACAGATGTGTGTTTAATTTAAAGCGGATGAGACAACAGAGGAGATAAAGATGGAGAAAAGCATAAAGGAGCTGCATGAAGATCAAGAACATGAGGAAGATAAATAATAGGAAGAGTAGAAGGAAGGGCAGGACGTTCATTGGTTCAGGAGATGGACTGATGATCCGAAGATAATAGGTTCAGTTCCTGGGGCCAGTGCTGGGCCCCTGACCAAGGCCCTGGTCAGGCCCTGCTCAGATAACTACGTCATGCCAGAAATGAAAATAAGAGATATCCAGGATTATGAAGAGGGATACGGATAATTTAAAGGATAAACAAAAAAAGGAGAAAGTAAAGTTGTTCCTGATATCAGACCATGAAGAATAGGAATCCAAAGGATTGGACTGTATGAAGAGGAGGAGAGGAAGGAAATGCATGATGGAGAGGAAGAAGCAGACTAACCGGCAGAATGACTGAGCGACAAGATACAATAAAGAACACAAAAAATTGGATTTGTCTTAATGAAGAAATCTACATCAAGTCTCAAATGTCTGGCCTAATGTGCATGTTGTCATCGTCTCCACCCCCATACACACACACACACACACACACACACACACACACACAATTACGTACAGAATCCGGACTGACAGTAGGCTGTGGCACAGTTGCAGACTGACCTACATTTTACTGCTGTTGGCTTGAATCACTTCTCCATTATAACTGACCGCACACACTCGCGCACACACACACACACACACACACACACACACACACACACACACACACACACACACACACAGCAGACTTTGACCCACTTAAAGATTATTGTGTTGTATTGTTGAATCTATTCAGGTTGTTTTTTAACTGTAATATTTCACATCATGTAGTTAATAAGAAAAACTCCAGATAAAGCACATTTTCCTGCAGATGTTCTCTCCCAGATGTTTGTTGTATCTGACCTCCCGCGAGGCAAATCTCACATGCACCGTCAGCGCATACCGATTTGAAGTGTGAATGTTGTTTCTCGCAAATGAATCAGCATTCTAACTCTTAAAGATGGCACTGACGCGAGTCCCGTTCCTCCTTTCAGAACACCTTCCTGCGAGAGCAGAACATTCAGAAGAAAACGCTGCTCGACTGCACAGCAGAAATCAACCACAACTCTGAAAGCACACCCAGCACCAACGGCAAGGTATCCATACCATACAAATACCACGAGACGAATGACGGGGCGGAAAGGCTAGTGTGATATCTGCAGATTTTACGTGAGGCTTTTCTTCTGGGTTCCAGAGATCCTCCGACGGCTCTTTGGGTCCTGATGAGGAGATAGGAAAGGTGTCGGAGCTGCAGGAGGTGATCGACCGACAAAGCAAAGAGCTGCTGCAGATGAAGGAGCGGGTCGTTGCCCTCAGCAACAGAGTGAGTGAGCTGGAGGAGGACCTGGACACAGCCCGCAAAGACCTCATCAAATCCGAGGACATGAACACCCGCCTCCATAGAGACATACGAGAGGTGAGACTCGTGAGCAAACGCACGTCCTCACCCCGTCCGTATAATAATAAACCAACTCATTTTTCTCTGTTCTTGTAATTAGCAGACTGTATTTTAATTTTAATTAATTAAATGACATTTTACATTTAATCCTTTATAACTGTGTGCTCTGATCCAACTCTGTCCATCCGTATGTCAGTCTCTCGCTCAGAAGGATGACATGGAGGAGAGGATAACGACGCTCGAGAAACGCTACCTGGCAGCTCAGAGAGAAGCAACGTCTGTTCACGACCTGAACGACAAACTGGAGAACGAACTCTAACTGGAGAACAAGGAGTCAAAGTGCTCTCTTCCGTTCTCTTCCGCCGGTCGCTTTTCTCCTCCTTTTTTTAAAAAAAAAAAAACTAAACAAGTGGATTATATAAGGAATATGATTGTTAAAAATACCCCTTTTTTTATTTGTTACAGTAAATCACATTATATAAGGATATAAAACATATGCAGGGAATTTATGTTACACAACGTTCGTTTTTCAGGGCCTTTGGAACATGCAGGGAAACAGTCAGGGCCTTTCAGGTGGTTTGGACATGTCCAGAGGAGGGATAGTGAATATATCGGTAGGAGGAGGTGGTTTGAAATGAAGCTACCAGGCAGAAGGTAAAAGAGGAAGACCGAGAGGAGGTATATGGAATCCGCCGTTAGGAGGATGTGTGAGAAATGAAGATCCATGAGGTTAGTGTGAGAGACCTAGAGTGAGGACAAGAGGAGGATAGGTAAAGAGGACAGATGAAAGTGTGTGGGAAAAGGAGATGATGACCTCGATGATGATGATTTATTTATGATTATAATTTGTGTTTTAGGTTCTATTACAAATCACCCCAATTATTCTAAAATAATCAATTCTTTTAAAAGTATTGCTATTCAAGTCATCTGCTGAATTTTTTTTTCATATTGCAAATATCCCAATGTCGTTTTTTTCTCCAATATCGTGCAACCCCACTGAGACTCATGCTTTTGGTTCCTGTCTCCATCAGACGGAGGAGAAGAACAGGCAGCTGCAGGAGCGGCTGGAATTGGCCGAGCAGAAACTCCAACAGACCATCCGCAAAGCCGAAACGCTCCCTGAGGTGGAGGCGGAGCTTGCGCAGAGAGTCGCCGCCCTCAGCAAGGTTAGCCACACCCACTCTTTCACGTCACTGCTTGTGTGAGCTGTCAGTAATAAACTCCAGTAACACTGACTCATTGCAGAACTCACTCAGAACCATGAAAAGGGTTCAGACGAGCTGTTTGTGTGTGTGTGTGTGTGTGTGTGTGTGTGTGTGTGTGTGTGTGTGTGTGTGTGAGAGAGAGAGAGAGAGTTAAATAAGGTCTCATTCAGTCATGTGGTTTTGTTTGTCTCAGTTTGCGCTCGGTTTGTCTTCTCCCTCGCTGTGTCTCTGTAGACAAACTGTGCTTTAAAAGTAGCTTAAACCGGATATCAGACCCAAGTCGGGTTTACGCTGTGTGAGTCTTAAAAGTCTTTAGCGATTGTCGTTCGTCAGACGGTACGGACATTATCCCTGTGTCGCACTGTAGGATCTCTGTAGTCATCAATCAGTGATGCGTTCAGAAAAACGTCTTCTCTCGCTAAATGCTAACTACCAGCAAACAAAGAAGTGTCTCTTCTTGCTGTTCTGTCCACCGGAATCGTTTCCACACTTTCCCCCTGGCGGTTTGATGTTGTTGTGATAATTGTGTGGGGAAGTGGTAGCACAGTGGTTAAGGTGTTGGACTGCTAATTGGAAGATCAGGGTTCGATTCTCAGCACCACCAAACGTTGCCACTGATGGACCCCTGAGCAAAACCCTTCACCTCCAGTTGTTTAGTTGTATAAAAGAGATGAATGTAAGTCGCTCTGGATAAGGACGTCCGCAAATGCATCAGAGGAGACGTCCCACTGCAGGAAAGTGTCTGAAATCCCTAAAGAGGACAGATATTATAGGAATCTTCTAGAAAGAAATCATGGCCAGAATCACACAGTGTAAACTCGGATCTGTTTGTTCTTGTTGTCCAAGTTTATTTTTAATGATGAACTTTACGTGTGTCCTTTAATCTTCTTTTACTTCCTTGCCTGCTTAATTGATGTTTTTCCTTTCCTTAAATCTCTTCTGCTCCCATCCTTTATTTCATATCTTCTTCTTCTGTCGCTTTTTTTTCTTTTCTTTTTTTTTCATTTTTCCTCCCTGATCTGTTGCTTTACATTTATATTTGTCCTTCCCTCTTTTATTCGGTTTCCTTTCTCTCTTGTCTTTTGTTCCTGTTACGTTTCCCTTCCTCTGACACTCAATTAAACTCCTTCTCTCCACTCTCACTCTGATGTCTCTCTGTCCCTGCTGTTCTTCCTGCCTGTCCTGTAGTCCGAGCGTTCTGTGTGTCCTGCCCTTAAGGACACTAAGGAGAGTAAATCGCACAGGAAGGTATACCGCACTTCAGACAAGAAAATTACAGACACCAATATCTTCCATCTCTCTTTTTTTTTTTCTTTTCTGCCTGTTCTACCTGTCTGTTACCCCACCCTGCCCCCACCCCAACCCCAAATTCACTGAAACCACATCAGAACAGGAAATCCATTCGAGGTGTTTTTTTGGTGGGTTCAGTTTTTTTCATGACCAAAAACACACATGACATTGGTTTTTTTTTTTGACCCCCTTTTGCCAGATTTTTATTCGTTGTCAAGGATCAGGAGCCTTTTCCTCATCTCACTCCTCCTCGAGCAGCTGTTTACATCGCCGTTAACAGCTGGCATGAACTCACACCCGCATGATTTAACCAGCATGCATGTTAGCATGAAGGAAAAAAAAAAAAAAAAAGTCCACAAACAGCGCAGTACTTCAGCCATTTCCAATAATATTGCCGTCTTCAGCGAGTCCCTACACAATCAAAGCCTTCGCTGCATTTTTACCAAACGCCAGATGTTCCAGATGTGTAACCACCGTCAGGTCCATATCAACTGATGCATATTAGAATTCAGTTTATTCGAACAGGCTTTGTTCCAGAAATCTTTAGATTTCAACAATAGGAATGAGCCTTTTTCTTATATTACTTTGATTAATAATTAGGAACATTATCAGCAATAATTAGTAGCAATTATCAATCAAACATTTCTAACTAGCATTTTTTTCTTTCTAACTAGCATTTCTGGCAGCAAAATAAAGCCTGGGGTTGTTTTTTGCAATTAAATTGCGGGATTATGTGAAAATTGCAGGCGCACAAAACAGTTTGTATGTAACATTTAGTTTGTATGAACGGAATCGTTTTGAAATTGACTCCGAATCTTTGAATCTTTGAGGTCGTCTTTTAGTTTTTTTTAAGCCGGGCATCAGCATAAAACACGACTAGAAAAGATATTAAAAATATCCACAAACATTCTGATCGCGTTAATAGTAGTTTTCTGTTTGGGACTCGATGTGACGGACGTGTGAACGAGTCATCATGCAGCAACCAATCGTTAATAAGTTCATTATCACTTACCGTTTATTAAACTAACACTGTAAACTAAACTATTAAATCTACTGATGGTTATTATTTACAGATACACTCTTGAGCAGTGTATGGATATTTTAATATTTGTAAACTGCTCAAAAAAATTTAAAGGGACACTTTAGATGTCAATGGGGAAAAAGTGATATTGACTGGGTTAATATGTAAATGTCTTTATTTTGTCACATAGACTTTTGTCGCATATCCCATCTTAGTAAGTTGGGGGTCAGAGCGGAGGGCCAGCTATGATACAGCGCCCCTGGAGCAGGAAGGGTTAAGGGTCTTGCTTAAGAACCCAACAGTTGGGGGGCTTGAACCCAGGTCTTCCTGGTCTCCAGATCAACAGCTGGCAGTTGGGGGGCTTGAACCCAGGTCTTCCTGGTCTCCAGATCAGCAACTCAGCACCTTAACTATTTAACCCACTACTGTTAGAAATAAAAGGAAGCCATAATAATACTCGGCTGGAAAAAAGCTAAAGCTCATCATCAAAATCTTGACATTCTGAGGCAGATTGTCCAAAACAGCCGTTTTTAGGATAGTTTGTGACTTAGGATTCCTCTTCACTGATCCTATCATATTTTTAAGAATTATTGCGAGTTCCAAAACCCTAAAGAAGTTTTTTTTTTTTTTTTTATGGACCTGATCAGTGTTGCAGAAGTTTAATAGACTTTACGGTATACAAAAAGTGTTCCTTCAATTTCTTTGAGCAGTGTGTGTGTATGTGTATGTATGTATGTATATATATATATATATATATATATATATATATATATATATATATATTATATAATATATATATATATATATATATATATATATATGTATGATATTATATTGATATATATATACCACACGTGCACACACAGTGCCTTGAAAAAGTATTCATACCCCTTGAACCTTTAAATATATAAAAAAATTAAAATATAAATGTGTATATATATATGTATATATATGTATGTATATATGTGTATATGTGTGTGTATATATTATAAATATATATATATATATATATATATATATATATATATATATAATATATATATATATATATATCTATATCTGGTATTGTCCATTCGTATTTATTCTTCATCTGTCCTGCAGGTCTTTGTCCTTTCGATCTGTTATGTAAAAAGTTCACTTTCTTTCTCATTCCACTGACCGGTTTTTCTCTTCCTCAGGCTGAGGAGAGGCACGGCAACGTGGAGGAGCGCCTGCGACAGATGGAGGCTCAGCTGGAGGAGAAAAACCAGGAACTGCTCAGGTGTGAGAGGTTAAAGTTCGTAATCTGGACATAGTTTTTCTGGCTGGTGTCCTCGTTCTAAAACAGAAGCAGCGGAGTGGCTATGCATAGTAATCAGTAAAAACCCGGCATGCTAATTTAATTAGTTCTGGAGGCGAGTTTTTAAGGCGAAATTGGTTTTGTGATACGGAATTTCCTATAATTAATACAGATCTTCTGTACAGCCACCCAAAAATATTAATATTATTAATAATATACAATGTAGAACACTCGAATCATAGTTTTTCATATAAAAACAAACAAAACTTTAATATGAAATAAGTAGAATCACACTGCCAACCAAGAAGGGAGAGAGAGGGAGGGAGAGAGAGTCACACACACGGACGAGAGAGAGACGGAGAGAGAGAGAGAGAGAGTCACAACGGACAAGAGAGAGAGGACAAAGAAGGGAGAGGACACGGACAAGAGGGAGAGAGATCACAACGACAAAGAGGGACCCGGACAAGAGAGGGAGAGAGAGTCCACGGACGGAGAGAGAGGGAGAGAGAGACACCGACAAGAGAGGGAGAGAGAGACACACGGACAAGAGAGGGAGAGAGAGTCACACGGACAAGAGAGGGAGAGGACACACGGAGAGAGGTCACCACGGACAGAGAGGGAGAGAGAGTCCACGGACAGAGAGGGAGAGAGAGACACGGACAAATCACAGACAGAGAGAGGGAGAGACCCGAGTCCCACACGGAGAGAGAGAGGACAAGGGAGAGGGAGAGAGAGTCACACACGGGACAAGAGAGGGAGAGAGAGTCACACGGACAATCACACGACAAGAGAGAGAGAGGTCACCACGGACCAAGAGAGAGAGAGACACCGGACAAGAGAGTACAGAGGAGAGGACGGGAGAGACAGTCACCGGACAAGAGAGGGAGGACACCCGACAAGGAGGGAGAGAGAGACACACGGACAAGAGAGGGAGAGAGAGACACACGGACAAGAGAGGGAGAGAGAGACACACGGACAAGAGAGGGAGAGAGAGTCACACGGACAAGAGAGGGAGAGAGGAGAGAGACACCGGACAAAGAGAGGGACAGAGAGAGTCACACACGGGACAAGAGAGGAGAGAGGAGAGAGTCACACGGACAACAAGAGAGAGGGAGAGAGAGAGTCAAACGGACAAGACACACGGACAAGAGAGGGAGAGAGAGGACACCACATAGAGGAGAGAGGACCAAGAGAGGGAGAGAGAGTCGGACACCACGGACAAGAGAGGGAGAGAGAGTCACACGGACAAGAGAGGACAAGAGAGGGAGAGAGAGTCACACGGACAAGAGAGGGAGAGAGACACACGGACAAGAGAGGGAGAGAGAGACACACGGACGAGAGAGGGAGAGAGAGACACACGGACAAGAGAGGGAGAGAGAGACACACGGACGAGAGAGGGAGAGAGAGACACACGGACGAGAGAGGGAGAGAGAGACAGTACACGAGAGAGGGAGAGAGAGACACACGGACGAGAGAGGGAGAGAGAGACACACGGACGAGAGAGGGAGAGAGAGACACACGGACAAGAGAGGGAGAGAGAGGAGAGGACACCCACCGGGACACAGAGGACACCCGGACACAGAGAGACACACAGACACAGAGAGACACACAGACACAGAGAGACACACAGACACAGAGAGACACACTGTTGTTCCTACTTCTGTTAAAAATGAAGCATCACCAGTCTAGCACAGATATCCTGTGTTAATAAACCCGTTTAACTTAAATGTGTGTGTTGTTACCAAAGGCTCGTCAGCGGGAGAAGATGAATGAAGAGCACAACAAGCGCTTGTCTGACACGGTGGATAAACTCCTCTCCGAGTCCAACGAGAGACTTCAGCTGCATCTGAAGGAGAGGATGGCTGCGCTGGAGGACAAGGTACCGCTGGAGCTTTCACACAGGCGTCTCCAGAAAAAAAAAACATGTCTAGTTCTATGAAACATGTCGACCATTATTATTCTACTCATCCCCAGTTTTTGCTGTGCTCTCTCTCTCTCTCTCTCTCTCGTTCTCTTTCTCTCTTTCCCCCTCTCCATCTTTTTTCTCTCGCTCTCTCTCTCTCTCTCTCTCTCTCTCTCTCTCTTCTCTCTCTCACTTTGTCTTTCTTTTTCTCTCTCACAGTTTCTGTCTCTCTCTCTCTCTCTCTCTCTCTCTCTCTCTCTCTCTCTCTCTCTCTCTCTCTCTCTCTCTCTCTCTCTCTCTCTCCCCCTTTCTGTTTCTTATGTATTCACCTGCAGTTATAGTGTTATATATACATATTAATGCAGTTATATACATATTAATCCTGTGTGTGTGTGTGTGTGTGTGTCTAGAACGCTCTTATCCGTGAGCTGGAGCACACAAAGAAACTGATTGAGGAGTCTCATCATGAAAAGGTACACACAGCTTCTGTCACGTATGTGGGTGTGTCTCTGGGTGTGTGTTATTTATCAACTCCTTCTCATTCCAGCTGTTCAGCCTCTTTAAGTACCTTCATTCACACACACACACACACACACACACACACATCTCCTCATCATTACTGTATGAGTGTCATTGTTCTCCGGTTTGTATCGTAGGAGCAGCTCCTCATCCAGATCGAGACCATGCGCGCCGAGAGCGATCAAGACCGTAGCAGGAGCAACTCTTCCCTACATCACGGGTGAGAACATCACTCGATTAAAACTCCTTAAACTAAACTCTCACTACTGCGTCAGGAAAAAGAACAATAGTTTACAGACGGAGGGTAAACGGGGTTAGTGTACATTGCGTATTAAAGTATTTATTAAAATATCCTCATGCAAAAGAGGGCAAATCTTTGTTTACCCTAATATTTACATTAACTTTGCCAGACATCCTCATTCAGATCCACTTAGATTTATTTCTATTATACAACTGAGAAATTAGGGGTTAAGGGCCTTGTTCAGGGGCCCAACAGAGGCAACTTGGAATCGAACCGCGATCTTCCAGTTAAGCAGTCCAACATTTTAATCACTTCCCCTCATAACTAGAGGTGGGAATCTTTAGGAACGTTACGATCCGATCCGGTTCTGGGAGTCACGATCCGATTCCAAAATCGATTTTTAATCTATACTTTCCTCTTGTTTATCTGTTGTGTAATTACATCTTCACATTTTAATATAGATGTTTTATAAACACGATTGTATAGTTAATTATGGTTAATAATTTTCTAGTTCTGATGTCCGTGCTCTATTTGTGATGTCTGCCCCAGTTTCAGTCCAGATACCTCCAAAGCTCTCACACTAACCCTAGATAATAAACATGCTAATACTAGTTCTTGTGTAGTATCCTTTTAGCTATTATTATTATTATTATTATTATTATTATTAATTTAAGGCGCTCTCACATGGGCAGCACACCAGACTTCAGGTACCCGGTGTCTGCGTCCTCAATGATTGACAGTCACTCTGACCAATACAGCAGCTCTCTGGTGTTGAGGCGGCCCCAGAAGGGACGGGCGGCAGCTCTACGGGACGAGCCCTCCAAGGTGAGCCTTCTTAAGTTCTGGTTTAGTTTGTCATCAGTGTTGGAAAGCTCATTGTATAATAGTGTTGTTTTATCGTCATTTATACATATAGTTGTATTCCAACTTTTTTTGTGCAAATGGCATCATTTAGTTGATGAATTTTTGTGGCTGCATATGTGGCAAATTTTAATACAAAAATGACTTGTGTTAAATTTGACACGTCCATGTCGTACTCTTTACTTTTTTCCTGCCTGCTTCGTGGACATCAGAGACATGTAAGTTTAACAAAATGACACTTGTGGCTAAGTTTGATTCCCTTTGGTGATTTCTTAACCTGTCTAACAACATTTCAAGCTCTAAACTGAATATGTATCTTCTCTTCTTATACTCCTGTAGGTGCAGACTCTGAACGAGCAGGAATGGGAGCGCGTGCAGCAGGCCAACGTCTTAGCCAAAGTGGCGTACGCCTTCGAGAGCGACATGGACGCGTCTGATTTAGAGGACGACCGAGAGACAGTTTTCAGTTCAGTGGACTTGATGTCTCCTGCCGGACAGACAGACGCACAGACGCTCGCTTTAATGCTGCAAGAGCAGCTTGACGCCATCAATAACGAGATTAGGTACCATCTAAAGAGAGGGAAAGCGAGTGTGTGTTTGGGGGGGCTAATGTTCCCGTAGAACATGTGTCACAGCGTGTGTGTATCCTTTTAGAATGATTCAGGAAGAAAAGGAGAACACGGCACTGCGAGCCGAAGAGATCGAGTCGAGAGTCGGCAGCGGTGAAAGCCTGGGCTCCCGGTTCCGCTCCATGAGCTCGATTCCGCCTTCCTCGTACGGTTCCCCCCACCCCGGCTCTGCCCATTCCGGCTCCTCCCCTCCAGGTTCGGGTCAATCCACCCCGCGACGAATTCCCAACAGAGAGATGGACCGCATGGGGGTCATGACCTTGGTAAGGCTTTAAGCAGAATGCCCGGTCCAAAAGTCCGAGTCTGTGGGATTCTTTTCCATGAGTTATCAAGATTAAATAGTAACTGAACAGTTGTGGGGTTCAGGGGTGGTCTAGTCTGGATGGGAATTGAGCATTTTATTACACAGCTGCTGTCAGAACGATGACAAATATCACACCAGCATCAGAATCCACAATTCCCTGAGCCTCAGATTCATGACCTGCTTCAGCTTTCAAAAAAAATTTTCCAAGCATGCAGTGAAAAAATTTGGAGAATATCGTTAGTCTTGATTACTCATGGGATCGAACACCTTTTTAACTAGACGCTCACTGTGTATTTAAGTTGCTTCATGTCACAGATTTTTTTTTTTTTTTTTTGCAAATGTGTTTACTAAACCATCTGCAGTATGTTCAGTCCTGCTTAACCATTTGTTTATCCACGTGTCTGTGTATACACTTTAGCAATTCTGCTATGAGCCGTATGTGATCCAGAGCTCCCTCTCCCATCAGACCGTAGCTTACTCGCCGTATTTCACCCCTAACACTACTCCTCATTTTACCCCTGCTCCTTTCATAGTGCAGGTACCACCACTGCCTTATAGTCTGACTCTCTCACTCTGAGCAGATACTGATCAAATAAATGACTAACTAGCTAACCTAAATACTGACCAATATAAATGAAACGATCGTGTTTTACAGAACGCAGTGTCTCTGGAGGATTTACAAGGAAACGGCTAATTAGACCTTTCTCATAAATCCGAGTTTTTGCCAGTGCTGGTTGGTAAAGAAAACTGGGGCTGAAACAATTATCAACAGCTTATCATTAATTGGCTTAGATGGAAACCGATCATTAATTGGCTTAGACAGAAGATGATAATTAATTGTCTTAGATGGAAACTGATCATTGATTGGCTTAGACGGAAGATGGTCATTAATTGGCTTTGGCTTAGATGGATGGAAACCGATCATTAATTGGCTTAGACAGCAGATGATAATTAATTGTCTTAGATGGAAACTGATCATTGATTGGCTGAGACGGAAACTGATCATTAATTGGCTTAGACAGAAGATGATCATTAATTGGCTTAGACAGAAGATGATCATTAATTGGCTTAGACAGAAGATGATCATTAATTGGCTTAGACGGAAGATGATCATTAATTGGCTTAGACAGAAGATGATGATCATTAATTGGCCTAGATGGAAAACTGATCATTAATTAATTGGCTTAGACAGAAGACAGAAGACGATCATTAATTGGCTTAGATGGAAACTGATCATTAATTGGCCTAGATGGAAACCGATCATTAATTGGCTTAGACGGAAGATGATCATTAATTGGCTTAGACGAAACTGATCAAACTGAGACGGAAACTGATCATTAATTGGCTTAGACGGAAACTGATCATTAATTGGCTTAGACGGAAACTGATCATTAATTGGCTTAGACGGAAACTGATCATTAATTGGCTTAGACAGAAGATGATCATTAATTGGCTTAGACAGAAGATGATCATTAATTGGCTTAGACGGAAGATGATCATTAATTGGCTTAGACGGAAACTGATCATTAATTGGCTGTCCACAGTGAACGCAGTTTTGATCTGATCTTCACCCATACTTTATGCCACAATGTCTGAGCGCTCAGGCTCAGAGTGAGAGATCAAATCATTCCATTGCTTTTGGTTTGAGGTGATATTTTTCTTTTCTTTTCTCCATTATATTGTATACGTTGCTAATCATCTTTAGTGCATGTCCAGTGTGTAAGTGTGTCCAAACACCTAAATGGATTTAACTCTGTCCTTTTTCCAGCTCCTCTGTGCACAAGGCATGTCCTGAGAGGGTGTGATCATTTAGGCACTACTTCCTGATATTCAGCACACGCTATTGATATGGAACACCTGGAACAGTTTTCCTTTGTGCTCTCATTTATAAGGCCGTTTTATAGAAAGAAGCTCACATGCATCATAGGGGTCAGAGCACAGGTACTGATAAATAATCGTGAGTCTGGCTTCGCTTTTTCCACTGAAATCTGGTACTCAAGTCCTGGTTCCGAACCGGGCCCCAGTGGGAAGTCAGTTGGTGGCGCTTCCACCACAGAGCTCAATTTGACAGGTGGCCATTTTAAATGCAGATGGCGTTAATTAAAGAAACGTAAATTAACAAGAATATTTAAATATTTTATGACGGACAAAACCAACGTTCTCCTCTCCATCAGGTGTTTGACTAGTTTAACCATTTCACTGACCAACAAAATGGTTGGAGAACAAAATTCAGCAGTCATCTTAGATACTGTTCCACCAAGAGAATGTTGTATTGTTGATGATGCGGAGCTGGTAAAGAAGCTAGTTCCTGTTTTTATTAGGGAAGTGTATTCAGTTAATAAACTACATTTCCCAGCAGTAGATTACTTTACTAGCTTACTTCCTTACTAACCTAGAGGAAATTTAGATGCTGTCCTCAGGAAGCAGGACAGCATCTCTATGTTCACCAGACAAGATGGTGGTAAATTTATAGATTAATAGATGACAGCACTGCGGCGTTTACTTTTGAGTGATTCGTTGGGAACCGGCAGGTGGTTCTAGTCATGTCATATCAGCACATGCCTTGTACTGTGTGTCTGTGTGTCACACTCTATCCTTTCTTTCTCTGGTCACTTTGCCACTAACTCTTGCTCTTTGTTTTTTATTCCCTCGATCGCTTGGCATGCTTCCGACAGCCTAGTGACTTGCGGAAGCATCGTAGGAAGGTAAATTCATCCAACCACTCCAGAGTTTGTCCTTTCTCCCGAATCTCTTTCGCTCTGTTTTGCCCTGTATTTCCTGCATACAGTTTAATACACTGGGAAATGTTTTTACTGAATTTATCAAACCGTATAAATGCGTTCCAAATCGCAGCCTTGCGCGCTACGCCCATTTTTGGTAGCTGTTCCCATCGGGTGCCCGGATGATGCAGCTGAAAATGTGGAGTGTGGAATGTTGAACTTGCTTCCTTAAGTCCACACTTATAGCTTTACTTCCTGGTGTTGATGCTGGAGAATAAAATTAGTTGAAGATACACACATGGGCAAAAATGTTGGTACCCTTTTTTTTAAGGGAAAAAAAACCCACAATGGTGACGGAAATAACTTGAAACTGATTAAAGTAATAATAGATAAAAAACGTTTTTTTCTCATTTTAGTCAAACTATTACTATTAACTACGTAAAGACAAAGACAACTTACATCTCATTTTATAAACACAATCGAGCAGTTAAAGGGTTTAAGGGCCTCGTTCAGGGGCCCAGCACTACCATCTGGATGGGGTTGGGAATCGAACCCACAATCTTCCAATAGGCAGTCCAACACTTTAACTACTGAGCTTCAACTTTGGCTTTAAAATAATTACTGTTCCATTTAGGACGATAGTAAAATTCACACACTATAAAACGCTAGAAATCAAAGTGAAAGTATGTGATTTGGAACACGGCCGAATGTATTTCATAATGAACCCACAGGCGTCTCCATATTTACCATGACTGTAGAGAGATTTTTACGTTTTTATGTTTTATTGCTTTGCCTTGATCTTTTATGAGTCTAGGCTGTTTGACTGGTGTGTGAGGTTGGAAATTATTTTTTTTTTTTTTTTGCCTGTAACCCAAACCCTGAGAAAACGTTTGTCTTTATTACTGTGACATATTTTTTTTTACATACATGTTTATCATTTTAATTGTAGGACAAAAAAAACCCTAATTATATTCCCCTTGATTATATATATTTTTTCTTTTATACTGTGTTTTTTTTTAATATAAAAAAAAATAACAAACTAGTTCGCATTTGTAGTGGATCAAAACCTTTAATCAACGTTGTCCTAAAACCAAAACAATACCTGTTCTTGTCTTAGGACAACTTTAATGATTTGCTGTATAAAGTTGCTTATAAATGCATAAGAACATAGAAAACTGTTCTATGCCCCCCACCCCCCACCCGAGGTGACAGTTAATTAAGTGTCAAATGCAAAGAGTGTAATTTTGGTTCTACGCCACATTTAAAGCTCCTCTGAAGTTTTAACAAGTCTGGCTGCATGTTTGGAAGCGTGAAATGGCGGCTTGCCTACAGCTTTTAACCTCAGGCTTTAACACTTCAGCCCACATTGCCGACCCCGCAAAAGCCCGACCTAAAGGTACAGTAAGGACCTAACGAAAAACGCTAACGGTAGCCTGATAGCACTGAAAGTGTACCCCCGGCAAAACGCTGTCTCAAGCCACACCTACTAAACATCAATGAGGCTTTCAGACGTCAGAATAAAAAAAAATGTTTCTGAAGACAATCACCTATAATCTGGTTTGGGTTTTATCTCTGTCCATCAGCCGGCACAGGATGACAAAGCGTCTATCAGATGCGAAACGTCTCCACCGTCTACTCCTCGCTCGATCAGGCTCAATAAAGGGGGACACGCCTCCAGTCACGAGGACATCCGGGACATCCGAAGGTATGTGTGTTAGGTGCCACTTTTGCACCATTTGCTCACAAGATCGAGATCGACAGAACGAGACCTGTCCTGGCCATCAGATAGACAAGGAAAATCCAAGTCTAACTAGAAAGTAGTAAAAATATTAGTGTGAATGCGAGCTCCGGCCCGCGTCCCGGTGAAAAAGTAGCATATGCGACATTGTTTTTGTGACATTCTTTTGTCTTTCTTTTCCAATTTTCATTGTTTTGTTTGAACATTTGTGTGTGTGTGTGTGTGTGTGTTTTACAGTATATCCGCACTGCAGGACGGTCAGGGCAGTAACCCCAGCAGCAGTAACAGCAGTCAGGACTCTCTCAACAAGACGGCAAAGAAGAAAAGCATCAAGTCTTCCATCGGTCGCTTTTTCGGCAAAAAGGAGAAAGGAAGGCCGAGTCTTCCAGGAAAAGACTCTTCTAGCCAAGGTTTACATATTTATTGGAATACACTTTAATTAGAAGTGAAGGGGCGTGGAACAGTGAGATTACAGGGTGAAGAAGGTACAGCAGTTTAAGTAGCTTACAGGAGTGTGCAGAGCGTAGGAGTGTGTGGAAAAGAGGTAAAGAAGCGAGTACAGGCAGGGTGGAGTGGGTGGAGGAATGTGTCAGATGTGGGTGTGAGTGAAGTGGATGCAGAGGGTGGATTTCATCATTTGTGTATAAGCGGTTTTATCATTTTGACATTACAGAAGAACTCGGGGGCAGAAATGGCTGTTCAGTTCGATGTGAGACACGTTCGCCGCAAAACATGCGATATTCACGTCAGTCACGCAGAAAATATTTCAACACGAGCAGAAAAACATCTTGAGTGCGAGTGACGCGATGTGCAGACTGATCTTCAGGCTGATGGCAGAAGGTCCGGATGCCAGAGCGTCGTATGGACAGGGTGTTTTGTTTAGCCTGAGATGCAACCCTAAGTCCTGCGAATAAATGAGTCCGTACTTTAAATCATTTAAAACTTTAGATATTCTGTCGCTGTAAAAAATGTTCTTAGTATAAGTATATTCAATTCATTGTCATTGTGGAAGGTACGTGTACAGAGCCAATGAAATGCATTTTTCGCATATCCCATCTTAGTAAGTTGGGGGTCAGAGCGCAGGGGCAGCTATGATACAGCGCCCCTGGAGCAGGAGGGGTTAAGGGTCTCGCTCAAGGACCCAACAGTGGTTGACTTGCCGGAGGTGGGGCTTGAACCCAGGTGTTTCTGGTCTTCAGATTAACAACTCAGCACCTTAACCATTTGAGCCACCACTTCCCCTTGTGTTCTTGGGTGTTCTTAGGAAACTAACCAATCAAAAGGATCAACTATACAAAGCCATTTTTTTTAATTTACGTACAAAAAAAAAAAAAACTAAAACGAGTTGGTGGTCACATGATCCTGGTTATGTTTCTGGTAGCATATTGTTTAAGTAACACACATTTGATTGTTAATTACTAGTGTGCGTACATTTATTACTATATTATAATGACAGGAGGAACTCCAGAGGGAGAGGGTTCCCAGGATTCAGTGGGGCTGGGCAAACTCGGAGGCCCTGGAGAAAAGAACAGGAAGATGCAGAGGAAGTAAGTTCATATCTTTTTTTTTTTTTTTTTTTTTTTTTTTTGTATTTTTTTCCTGTGCTTTTTTTCTCCTGTCTTCAGCAGGTTAATTAGGAATGATATGTTAAGTAACATTAAAGCACAAGAAATGTGATTGTTCTGTGTAGTTCTGCCCCGTCTTAGTCATCTTTTACTCATCACATCTTTTTCTGTTCCCATTCTTTATGTTTCGTTTCGATCCATTTTACTTTAAGTGTCTTTAGTTTTATTTCTATTGTGTTGGTATTGTTAAAGCAGCTTTACATCCGCACACTAGCTGGTTTGGCTCATTTGTGTGGCTCGCCAGGTTTGTGTTGCCCTCACGTCACGCTTCATTCGGCTCATTTTTGGTTTTCTCACTCATCTTTGTCATTCCATTGTTTTTTTTTTTTGGTTTTGTTTTTTTTTAGTCCCAAAACTGGGTAAGTTGTTTTATTTTGCTTTTTTGCTTTACTTCTTTTGAGTTTTAATAGTGTTGCAAGCTTGAAGAATTGCACGCCAGTCATGACTTTTTTAACCGCCTGCTCTTTTACTAACCTAAACGCTCTCTGACACGCATGAGGGGGAAAAGGATTTGGGGTTGGATTTATTGGTGCAAAGAAGAAATTAGGTCATCTGCAGAATAACACTGGGGATTTAATCGCGGTGACTCTTTTCTTCTTTTATTAAAGTGAAGCTAGTCAGTCAATCGCTGCATCCGAAATCGTTTACTACTGTAGTTACTGCAGTTAATATTTATACTTAACGATTATTAAAAAAATACGTTCTATACGTTTTGATTGTGCATCAGATAAATAAACTTAAACTTAGTATATTTTAACATACCGGCATCATGTGACTTATCAACAGCACGTTTTTTTTGTATTTTTTTATTATACACTATACTATACACACGGTATGATGTACACTATACTATACACGCGCTATAATATACACTATACTATACACACGGTATAATATACACTATACTATACACACGGTATAATATACGCTACACTATACACACGGTATAATATACGCTACACTATACACACGGTATAATATACGCTATACTATACACACGGTATAATATACGCTACACTATACACACGGTATGATATACTCTATACTATACACGCGCTATAATATACACTATACTATACACACGGTGTAATATACGCTACACTATACACGCTACACTATATACACACGCTATAATATACGCTACATATACCTACACTATACACGGTACGCTATACGTATAAATATACACTATAATATACGCTACACTATACACACACGTATAATATACGCTACACTATATAATATACGCTACACTATACACACGGTATAATATACGCTAATATCACGGTGTAAATCTACACTACACTATACACACGTACACACACGCTACACTATAATATACGCTACACTATACACACGTAATATAACGCTACACTATGCTACACGTATAATATACGCTACTATACACTATATACACACGGTGTAATATACGCTACACTATACACACGGGTAATATACGCTATACATATACGCTACACTATACACACGGTGTAATATACGCTACACTACGCTACTATACACACGGTGTAATATACGCTACACACTATACACACGGTGTAATATACGCTACACTATACACACGTGTATACATATACAACGCTACATAACTATACACACGTACGGTAATATACGCTACACTATACACACGGTATAATATACGCTACACTATACACACGGTAATATATACGCTACTATATACTATACACACGGTATAATATACGCTACAACACTATACACACGGTATAATATACGCTACTACGCTACACTATACACACGGTATAATATACGCTACACTATACCCACGGTATAATATACGCTACGCTACACTATACACTATACACACGGTGTAAATATACGCTACACTATACACACTATACACACGTACACTGTAATAATATACGCTACACTATACACGGTGTAATATACTATACACACGGTGTAATATACGCTACACTATACGCTACACTATCACACGTAATAATATACTACTACACACGTAATTACGCTCACTACACACGGTACACACGGTAATATACGCTACACACTATACACACGGTGTTTAATATACGAACTACATACATAATATACGCTACACTATACACACGGTATAATATACGCTACACTATACACACGGTATAATATACGCTACACTATACACACGGTATAATATACGCTACACTATACACACGGTATAATATACGCTACACTATACACACGTGACACTATAACGGTGTATACGCTACACTACACTATACACACGGTAATATACGCTACACTATACACACGGTATAATATACGCTACACTATACACACGGTATAATATACGCTACACTATACACACGGTATAATATACGCTACACTATACACACGGTATAATATACGCTACACTATACACACGGTATAATATACGCTACACTATACACACGGTATAATATACGCTACACTATACACACACGGTCCCCACGGCTATAATATACGCTACACTACACGGCTTTACACTATACACATAATATACACTATACACACGGTACACACGGTAATATACGCTACACTACGGTGTAATATACTATACACACGGTGTAATATACGCTACACTAACACGGTACACACACGGTAATATACGATACCACTTACACACTACACTATACACACGGTATAATATACGCTACACTATACACACGGTATAATATACGCTACACTATACACACGGTATAATATACGCTACACTATACACACGGTATAATATACTACTACACACGTGTAATTACACTATATACACACACGGTGTAATATACGCTACGATATACTATACACATAATTTCGGACGCAGCTATAGACTTCTGAAACCATGAGCAGCAGTTCAAAAAGATTGCACTGGCTGTTTTTTTGATTTTTTTTATTTGCTGATGTGTGTTTCAGACTTTATTTCTTTATATTTGAGATCATTTATATACTCAACTATTATTTGACAAACAGTTCTGCCAGACATTTACACTGAATAAACGATTAAACTGTACATGAGGGTAACTGTAGTGGGAGCTGACCCCATAGTGGTAAGTGTTTATTCAGTACTTGTATCTGACTTAGTGATGGGGTAGTCAGTTAGTTAGTGATGTTCCACATACCCCAACTCATTAGAATTTGATCAGATATATTTATCCAGCTATCTCGCATCTCATCATATGCGAATTTAAATTGTTCTTTAGGGCGACAATTGTAATGCGATACGAATTTTCTTATAAGGAATAATGCAAATGCCGTTAATCTGTTCCAGCCTCCCAAAAATATCGCTAATCATATTCATGCATGTAAAAAATCTAAATAAAAAAAAAATACTTATATGCGGTAAAATATGATACGTCCACAATCTATCAAGAACAAAAAAAAAGCGGAGAAAAATCCCGTACAGTAGCTTTTCAACGCATGCCAAATGCGACGTTGGTTTTGAAAGTCGCCATTTTCGGAACAGCTCCTGCTGCCTGATTAAAAAAAATAAAATTTGTAAATTCCTTCTCTTGGATGAAAATGTGTTTTGAATCCGGATTCAGAAAGGGCCGCCCGCACACACCATACACAGATTGAAGCAATGTTAATATATAAATCAACAATATAATTAATAATAATAATAATATTAATAACTATATATAAAATTAAATATATACAAAGTAGTATAAATATTGGAACTATATCTGTTGTAGCTAACTAGTATTATGTGCAGGACCTCGCATGTCAGTATGGACGTTCTAGACTCTGGAGCAGTTTATGTAGGTGTGTTTGGGGTGTAGGAGATAGAAATGTTTATGGTTTGGCTTGAAATGCATGTTCTGTTTTCTGCTTGTTCATTTTTTGGGAACAAAACCGCCTGTTAAAGCCAAGAAGAAATAACACTGACATCTCTCGAGACTGTATCTGCTGCATCAGCATGTGTGAATGGGTGTTGTGTGTGTGTGAGGGCTTTAACTCTGTGTGTTTTAAAAGCTGTGTGTGTGTGTGTGTGTGTATAGGGTGGGTGGTTGGGTGCATGCCAGGTTTTTTTTTCGTCCATGTAATAATTTGTGTGTTTATAGACATGAATTGCTGGAAGACGCTCGTAGGCAGGGTCTCCCTTTCGCTCAGTGGGATGGACCTACCGTCGTCTCCTGGCTGGAGGTACAAAAGTGTTTACTTCTATTTTTACTTTTTTCTGACTATTTATTGTTCCATCAGAACAACTTCCATGAGAGCCAGTATCCGGAGTGTTTTCTTTCCATGGGATGGAAACATTAACGCTGTTAGGACCAGTCAAAATTGAGCCTGTAATGCTGATGTTTTACAGCTGTGGGTGGGAATGCCAGCATGGTACGTGGCAGCCTGCCGTGCCAACGTGAAGAGCGGAGCCATTATGTCGGCCCTGTCAGACACCGAGATCCAAAGAGAGATCGGCATTAGTAACCCACTGCATCGCCTTAAACTGCGCCTCGCCATCCAGGAAATCATGTCATTAACCAGTCCTTCGGCTCCGCCCACTTCCAGAACGGTAACGCACACATTTAACGCCTGGTTAATCATTAATCAAGTACTAAAATTAGCATCTCTTAGTTTAGTTTTTGTGTTTGTGTGTATGTTTTCCATCGAGTGGTTTTATCCTAGTCGTTTAGTAGTTATGAACTATTTTCACCCCACCAGAAAAACCTTTTCTATCAGTTCTTTGTCCTGTGCCGAAGGTTTCAGCTGCATTATTTGTCGTTCTATTACTTTTGACAGTATTCTTGCTGCAGCTGCTCTAAACCAGTTAATCAGCCAATGATCAGTTAGTATTGTGGTCGTTTTTAGGCTCAGGTGGGTGGAAAATGGTTCCTAGTTGGTTTGGTGCTTGTTCTTAAATTTTCAGTCTGTATGTGTAATTTACATTTTCCATTTCTAGCATTTGGCAGAGCAGTTGAGGGTTAAGGGCCTTGCTTAGGGGCCCAGCAGTGGCAGCCAAACAAGGCCCTGAGTAAACCATGATCTACCGATCAACAGTCCATCACATTAATCGCTACGCTAGTACTTTTAAACCGATTGCTAGAAATGGTTCTTTGATATGTGATTGGAAAGTCTCTTCCAGAAAAGGACCTAAAGGGAACCTTTAAAGAGAACCCATCCAAAAAAAAAAATCACTTTAAATACTGCTTCTACACCGGGGGCCAGTGTCAGTGTCAGTGGGGGAACCGCAGATTTTAGTCGATTTGCAAAGCAAGCATTAAAAAAGTAAAAGACACCATAAAAAAATAAAACGGGGATTAAAAAAAAAAGAGAGAGCTAGCAAGCGATTCAGGTCACATGATGATTGATGATGTAGTGGGTTCTCCTCTCTGCCAGTGCCACCACAAACCGGTTTGAAAAATGATCGAGCTCCGGTTCCAGCGCCGGCCCTGGTGGAAAAGCGGTAAAAGTGTACTGGGACACAATAAAACCCATAACCTGATGCAATAATTTTGCATACAGAACAGAACATTACATGTTAATGTGTGTTTTTATTATGCAGTTTCTGTCTCTCTCTCTCTCTCTCTCTCTCTCCGCTAACCTCCGCATGATTGTCCTCGACTAACACACACTAGCAGTGTAAGGTTGTGAAGGCATCTGCTTTAGCATCCGCGTCATTCTGAAACAAAGGCGTTTATTGTGGTGTTGTTTTTATGACGCAGTGTCGTAATGCAATTCTTTTTATAAACATCCACAAGGTGGTATCAATTATTTTAGTATCAGTGGATCCGATATTACAAACTGATAATTAAATTGTGAAAATTAAAAAATATGAATGTTTTTTTTAAATCCGCTTGTACTTTGTATAATTAATTTCAGATTTTAATGAATTATATGCAGTAATAAATGACGGGTAATTACATAGAAATGTTTTTTTACCACAAACTCAAGTGAAGATTATGTAAGATCATCTACTCTAAAGTCGGGTTTAGTTTTGTAATTTTAGCGATTGTTGCTTGTCAGACCTCGTGTCCCACTGTAGGATCTCGGTTCTCAGAGCGTCTGAAAGTTGAAACCAGACGCACACTAGAAGAATCGTCCAGAGTTTTACATCATCAATCAGTGATGCGTTCAGTAGCTCGCGTTCCTCCCGTTAGCAGCACACAAACAGCAGCGATGACACAAACACTCCCCCCCCCCCCCCCATAACTCTAAGGTGGTTTGATGATGATGTGATAATTTCGCCATCAGGTCCAGCGCTCCTATTGGCTCTCAGTTTAACGGTTTTTGTACGCGACGACTGTCAACATGACAAAGTTTAAAATTTTATCCCAGACAAACAATAAGAACTCGGCTTCAGAAGGACGCGCGGTCACGCCCTGAAGCAGCTGCCTTCCAAAATGAAGCATGAAACTATCTGAATGAGAGACACTAACAGTGATGATGGGAATGCTGGGTGCTGGAACAGTAACCATCTCTCTCTCTCTCTCTCTCTCTCTTTGTTCGGTTACTCATCCCTCTCTCCACTCTGCTTCGCTTTCCTCGCTCACGGATTCTCTCTCGTGGCCGGTCATACTGTGGGTCATGTGATCGGGGGTGTTTTAGTCCACGGGGAATGTGTGGGTTACGCATGAGGAGATGGAGAGCCTGGCAGCTACACCAGCCACGGTTAGTGACTCGGTCTGGACACATTCACCCTAAATCTCCAATACCACTTTCTCTATTAACCTCATTAACTCATCTCTTTCACTGTGTGTGCCTTATTTCATATTCCTTCTGCGGTGTGTGTGTGTGTGTGTGTGTGTGTGAAAAAGATGACGCATATTACATTGTGTGTGTAAGAAAGAGACTGTAATAAAGAGGAGTGTGTGTGGTGTATATGGCTGTAAGATCATGTGCTTTTTGTGATTTAAAAAAAAAAAAAAAAAAAAAAAAAAAAAAAAAAAAGTGCATTTTTAACTTATTACGCATAAACACTGTTTTCTGAAAAACCAAAACGTGTGTGTGTGTGTGTGTGTGTGTTTGATATTATTGTCGGATAGTTTGCGCTGTATTTAGTGTTACCATACGTAGACAATTAAAAATGTCAGCGCATGTCGAAATATTTCCAGAGTTCAAAAATCCCCCTCAGACTCCAGAGGGCTTAAAGTGTGTGTGTGTGTGTGTGTGTGTGTGTGTGTGTGTCTGCTGGTGTTGTAGAATTGTGTAAACACACACAAATAAGGTTTTGGGTCTGTGTGTATAAGTGCATAATTATGCAGTGTGTGTGTACAATTATAGCTTAGTTCTGTTTAGGGTTTGTGTGTGTGTTTGGAGTAAAATTGCATACCGACATACACAATTCTGTTTAGGTGTGCATGTGATTTCACACTAATAACCACTTTAATGGCTTACTAACAATCCTTTCTGACTTTCCCCTCATGCTAACGCTAACCATGCTAACACCAGGAGGATGACGAGGGCAGCTGGGCCCAGGTTTGAATTTTTCCTCCCTTTTTTTTTTAATATATATTCTGCAGTGAGTGTTCATGTGTTTGTAAGTGCAGTGACCTCCTTAACCTGTTCGTGGAACTGAGTAAAGGAGAGACTTAAGACGAGGAGGTCACTGTAGCTCAGCTGTGGCTCAATAACGCAAACGGCGAGATTTATTTAACTGACCAACATGTACCTGGAAAAAAATATCGATACTTGTTCTTCGTCTTATAAAAATGGTATCGGTGCATTGTTTTTATTTGCTGAAATATAAACATGGTGTAACCCAGAATTTAGTGGTAGTTTTTATTTTTATTTTGTGTGTTATAACCAGTTAATTCAGACGGACAAATGTTGAGGGTCGATAGGAAGACAATGCAAGAGTCAGTTAGAATCAATATCATTTTAATCCAGATCCGTTTGGCTTTTTGTTCCCCAAGTCCTGGTTTTCATGCGGTTTCTTCTCTGTGCGTCTCTTTGTTTGGAGTGTTCAGAAGTGTTTTCCTGAGTTTAAGCTCAAACTCGCTCCAATTTACCATCAGTCAGTAAATCTGGAATATGACAGTAGGAATTTAGCATGCTACAGTCATGCAGTTGGTGTGTAGTGCTTACGTCATATGTGCATGCGCAGACGCTGGCGTACGGAGACATGAACCACGAGTGGATTGGAAACGAGTGGTTGCCCAGTCTGGGTTTGCCCCAGTACCGCAGTTACTTCATGGAGTCTTTAGTGGACGCGCGTATGCTGGACCACCTGACCAAGAAGGACCTGCGCGGCCAGCTGAAGATGGTGGACAGCTTCCACAGGTACACCAGGAAACTATTCGATATACTAAGCATCCATCAGTTTGGTTTGGTTCTGTCCCAAACATCTAAGAACACCAACAGGTGTCTGGATGTCATGTGCTCTCTAGCTACGGCTGTTACTGCGAATATAGCATCTCAAACTGAAAAAGAAACACAATACGAAGTGCAGTTAATCATTTTAATAACTGTACTTATGCAACAATAAGGAAACAGTGAGGTAGAATGACGTACAGTCAAGTAAATGAACAAGGAAGTTATTGGTAGAGGGAATGACACTCAAAAGGCATTACAAATAAAACTATAATAAAAAAATGAATGAATGATTATAATAAATATGATAAATATGAATAGTTAATAAAGTCTATAATGTGCTCTTCTGAAGTGCAAGTGATGCTTTAAATGTCCTGGCAAATAAAATAGTAGATTATAACAAATCTAATAAGTTTAATATCAGTTATTAGTTAAGCTAACTATAGATATAATAATATCTAAGATATAATAATATAATTATCATCTTGTTTAATTGTAAGCATTTTATAAAAATGACTGATTATTGTTGTTTTTTGCATGTTGTTGTTGGTCAGAATAATCTAGTGTTTCATATTATAAGACTAATAAAGTAAGATGTAATTATAGAATACATTAGTAATATACAAGTATGTATAAGGAAAATGATATAATGATGATTATTATTCTTGTACACCTTTCAGTGTGTGTGTGTGTGCGCATGTGTCTTAATGTGTTTGTGTGTTTGTCTAACAGAAACAGTTTCCTGTGTGGTGTGATGTGTTTGAGGAGGCTGAATTATGACCGGAAAGAGCTTGAGAAAAGACGAGAGGAATCCCATCTGGAGAATAAAGGTCAGTCTGATGAAATGTGCTGACATTAAAGGGTTAAGGTGCTATAATTTATGTGATACAGCGCTTTTTGAATGATTGTAGGTTCCAGGTACTACGATCCGGTAAGCATTAAAATGAAGAACTATCGTACTAGACTATAAATTAATGTTTTTGAAAAACTTAACGAAAGAAATATAAAAAAAATCATCATAGTTTCAAATTGACTTAAATGATTTTTAAAGTTCTCCCAACAAATGATAAATCCTTTAGCTTCTATCATCATTAATTTTCTGTTTGAGACTGTCGATCATGACACACCTCTAGAGAGACTGGAAAACTGGGTCGGGCTTTATAGACTGGCCCTCAAATGGTTTAAATCATACCTAGAAGGGAGAGGTTGCTTTGAGTATAGGGGACCATAAGTCTATGTGGACATGCGGAGTCCCACAAGGCTCGGTCCTTGCGTCACTATTGTTCCCACTGAGTTGCCTTTCCTTATCGTCAAACGACGGACTGTCTCGCTCTGCCAATGCATTGATGAAGTTAAGTGTTGGGTGTATGGATCTCCAGTTAAACAAGGAGAAAACTAAAGCCATTGAATTTGGAAAAATAGATGAAGTTCTCAAGGGGAAATGCATACCTTAATTCTAGGGGTCAATCAACTAAAGTCAGGTCTCAAGTTTCAGGTCTCAAGTCAGGATTCTGGAGACCACCTTAAAACATTGCCAGAATTCTGACTAAAACCAGAAAATCTAAACATATCAAACCGGTGGTCCTCGGGTCCTTACACTGACTGTCAGTTACATTCAGGATTGATTTTAAAGTACTGTTACTCGTTTATAACTCACTCAATGCCCTATTGGCCTGAAGCATTTCTTCCTTGTTATCAGACCAATTTATATTTCTTTATTCTCTGCAGAAGTTCTGGTGTGGAGTAACGAGCGGCTGATTAAGTGGGTGCAGTCCATTGGGTTGAAGGAATATGCACACAACCTGCAGGAGAGTGGTGTACACGGAGCACTGGTGGCCCTGGATGAAACATTTGATTATAACGCTCTCGCCTTGCTGCTGCAGATCCCCACTCAAAACACTCAGGTGGACATGGGTTTAAATCCTGTCGTTATGAAATAATGAGTATAATAAGAATTTTAAATGTAAAATAAACTATAATGTTCTTAAGCGTTGGACACCATTAGAGGCGCACACTCATACTGTCTCACTGGGCTGTCTTCTTGATTCTGTGATGTAGGCGAGATCCGTGCTGGAGAGAGAGTACAGTAGCCTGCTTGCTATGGGAACCGAGCGGAAACTCGAAGAGGTCTGGTTTTCATACACAAACGTCACATAAAAAAATGGTGAAAAAGAGAAAAAAACCCCAGACTCTTAGTTTTCTACTTTCTTTATTTTCGGTAATAAGGGAAGTAAAATAATGGGTATTAAACTTTTAATGGAAAAAAAGTTAATTAGTGGTTTTTATTCCATTTTTTCTATATTACTATTTTTAACATAGAAAAAAGGATAAAAAGCAGGAATTAACTTTTTTTCAGGATTAGAATTGGTTCTATGTTGAAATGGAAGAATGAAACACCTCTTTTTTCCTTCTTTTTGGTACCTGTAGGATGATGAGAAGAATTTTAGGCGAGCTCCATCCTGGAGGAAGAAGTTCCGACCCAAAGATGTCCGCGGCTACAGCTCCGATACACTGCCTGCTAACTTCAGAGTGACCAGTAGCACATCCAGTTCACCTACTATTCAGCCCAAGAAACACCAGCTGGACGGTACACACATCTTTACATACCAAACCAGAGTGCATGCAGCGACAACATTACATTAATAGACACTAACAGACCATAAAATGCCAATAAACACCAAGATTCCTTATTTCAAAAGACCAACATTGGAAATACACACCAACATTCATCACCAAATATCGTCAAACAACAAGATTCTTGTGTTTGTGGTTGTGTTTGCAACTGTAATGTTGGTTACACATAGTGAAAAAACAGCTTATTTTGTTTAGATGAACAATCCAACATTCCTCAGTTACTGGAAATAAACTAAAGTAGTTTACTGAGAACACAGTTAAAGAGTAAGAAATAAAAAACCCTGTGTGTATCGATATAGTAAATACACTGCCTGAAATAAGTGTTTAAAACGCTTGAGCTTTTTTGAGATTGGTATTTTGTAGCTCGTATTTAATTAAGATTTTTATGTAACAACACAAAGTGACACAATTGTGAATTGAAACGAGTTCCTTCGTCCTTCATTAAAGCTGTTTGTTCACTAGACCTTCACGGAACCGGTGTATTTATACTGAGACTGATTTACACACAGGTGGACTCTATTAGCTAATTAGGTGACTTCTGAGGGCAGTTGATTTTATTTAGGGGTATCAGAGTATGGTGGGGGTCAGAATACAAATACACACCACATTTTTTTTAGTTTTTCATTTGCCTAAAATTTTGAAAACCGCATATTATTTTTCTTCCACTTTACAAGTATGTGCTACTAATGACGGTGAATTTAATTTAATTGATTATGAAAGAAATCTAAATTGATTAACCTTAAAGTGGCCGATGATCAACATTTGATCAACAATTAGTCTCTTGGGGGTATTAGAGCCAGAGAGGTTTTAGACACTTAATATAATAACAAGTAAAATAAGGGAAGTGCAACATCAGCCTATCCTACTGTACGTACAGCAATACGAGAGGACCTCCACGCACTGAGACATGATTCTGACTCGTAACTACAGTTTTAATAAAATCTCAGACTAATTTAAGAATGCAGTTCTAACCGTTTTGTGTGTGTGTGTGTGTGTGTGTGTGTTTCTAACTGCTCGTGCATGTGTCGGCCGGCGCTGCAGGAAGCGTGAGTGGCGTTCAGAGGCTCGACTCTGCTACAATCCGAACGTATTCCTGCTAACCCAAAGCCAGGGTGAGTTTCCACCGTTTAGACTCGATCCCAAGATCGCTCGTTAATTCCTCTGCTAGTCCATGTCTCAACAGGATCTCGCATCATAATTGATTCAGCATGATCGCATGGCTGACAGCACAGCCCGTAGGGCCTCAATTTATCTTAGCAAAAACATTTGCATGAGAAAACTAACTGGATCGACTTTTTAGGGATTTTTATGAACATTTACATTTCTGACACTTGGTAGACGCTCCTATCCAAAGTGACAGAGGAACTGAACCCATGATCCTCTGATCGGCAGTCCGACACTTTAACCACTGAGCCACCACTTGTCCTTTTCTGTACATTGGCCAATAGTGGTTAAAGTGTTAGACTGGTCTTTAGAAGGTTGTGAGATCAAATCCTCAGACCACCAAGCTGCCACAAGTCACGATGAATAAAAGATAAAACATTGTTGGTCATTTGTATGTCCTGATTCCACTGTAGTAACAATGATGTTTTATAAGTCAGGTGAGAAACTGTTGTTAAAGCTCAGATGAAGAGTTCCAGGCAGTAATCTGAACGTGTCTTTACCTCTCCCCCCTTTTTTCTGTCTTTCCCCCACCACTTGTCTACATCTCCATTTGTCCCCTCTCATCTGCGCTCGTCTGTCCTTCTCTTCTCTCCTCCCTGCTCTCAGTTTATGCTCATTATCTCTATAGGTGAGGCCTCTGAAGAGCAGACGTCCCCGCTTCAGGCTGCGAGACTAACGCGCACCGGCTCCCAGGAGTTTATCGCAACGTCTCCGCCGTAGAGGACATATTTTAGATTGACAGAATATTCTATTTATGGGACATTTCATTTATTTTTAATTAAGTTTTTACATCATTTGCCTTTCCTTTCATTTTTTTTTTTCTTTTCTTTTCATATCATCTTTAACTCTTTCAGATGTTCCTGAATGTATTTCAGATCTGAAGTTTGTACATTTCTTTCTAATCTAATCTTTATACATATATATATATATATATATATATATATATATATATATATAAAATAGTCCTCATCTTAATTGTCCATATCTTTGGTTTGTGATGACGAGCCGATTCAGATGTTTGTGACTGACGACGTTGTGATTTCTTTCTTTCTTTTTCCTCCTTTTGTGTCGGAATCCATTCGACTGTCGGTTCGCTGAGGTATTATGTGAATATCGGAACTGGTGCAAATGTTGGAACGTTTGTTTTTACAACTTTGTTGAACTTTTATTCTTTTTATTCTTAGTAGTAGTCACTAAGTATCACTTTGTCTTTAGTTCAATCCCTCTGGCTCTCTTTCTCTTGTCTGATACCAAATCATGTGATAAGCCATAAACGGTAGCAACGACGAGGGCTACGTTCGGATGCATCGTTCAGCAGTCGCCTTTTTCCACAATGCTGAATCTCTTCATTCCTTCTTTTTCTCCTGCACATGAGACACGCATGAAGGACGTGTGCATGAGCAAGTGTGTGTGTGTGTGTGTGTGTGTGTGTGTGTGTGTGTGTGTATGCACATGTGTATGTGTGTACTCCTCCTCTCAGCTGGACCAACCTCACTGTGGCCTAGGCTGTAAATCGCAGTGTCCGAAAATGGCGTGTTTTTTTACCCTCCGAACTCTAAATCTGATCTAAATCTGATTCAACCTGCTTTTCTTTTTCAGGCAGTTTTATTTATTTCGCTTCTCCCGGTACAATCACAGCCTTTTAACCTTCTCATCAGTCGTAGTGAACAGACAGGCTGGACTGTATTAACTCGTTTTAACCTCCTCCTTCCTCGTTTATTGTCTTCTCGCTGGTTTTAAGTCTCTCATGCACATTTCCTCTCCCCGTTGTTGATCAATCTCCGATCTTGTAACAGAGATGCTGTACAGTCCGAGTACTTACGAACTATTTTTATCACAGTATTATTTATTGCTTTCCTTTCAATAAAAAATACTGATCCTTATTTTCCACTGCCAATAAAAAGACTAAGTCTTTGCTTAAAAAATGATCCTGAGTTGCGTCTTCATTACACAAAGGAGACGGGACTAAATCACGTTCTGGGGTTTTTCTGTTAGAAAACGAGTCCATAAACACTCGGACTTCAGTCAATTCTGTCAATTATATTCGTTCTATTGACGATTCATACACGGAACTTTACGACCCTCTGATTCAAAAACAAAATGACATTTTGTTCCCATGTGGTGGGACGTGCAGGAGGTTCTGGTGTCTCCTTTTATTGTGTGTTCTTCATCAGTTTTGTTTATCCAAAGCGACTTGTATACTTTGTCTAATATATACTACTAAGCAGCTGAGAGTTAGGGGGCCTTGCTGAAGGGCCCAGGGTTACAACATCAAGTCAGTGGTGGATTACAAGAACCTTCCATTCCAAAGACCAACATCCCACCCACTGGGCTACCACTTCACACATTACACTTTGATGATTAATGATGATTCACAATCACATTAAGTGTTTTAATTTTGTTTGTCTGGCAGACACACCCGTATCCAGAGCTCGTTACGTTTATCTCTCTTTTTTTTTAAAATCCATCTGAGCATCATGGTGAAACCACGATCTTCTGATCTTTCTGCTGTGAGAGGCCTCCAAGTCATGAGACTCCAACCAGAAATAAGGGAATCACTGTTGGGTCCTTAAGCAAGACCCTTAACCCTTCCTGCTCCAGGGGGCGCTGTATCATAACTGACCCTCCGCTCTGACCCCCAACTTACTAAGCTGGGATATGCAAAAAAAAAAAAGAATTTCACTCTGCTGTGAAAGTAAATGTGACAAAATAAAAGCATTCACATTTAATATTTTGTTTAAAGCAGTAGTGGCCGGTCAATAGGGGGCGCTGGAGTGCCATTTACTGATCATGTTAAGAAGTTATAATAAAAAAATACAACTATTTAGTCGTACTGTTAGTTCTGTTACAATTTATTTAAAATAATAAATCTAAATAATGTACCGTAATTTAAAAATGTGTGTGTGTGTGTGTGTGTGTGTGTGTAGGGCACCAGAGTGTGTATCTAGGCCTTTAATCTTTTCAATAGCATGTGATTTGAGAGTGAGCTTTAATTGGCTTGTTCCAAAGCCCCATTCAGTCGCACCGCTTTGCTTCCCGAACCCGCCCACTTCTGTTGTTAGCCAATCAATGTTGTGTTTTGTTTTTGGTCTCATGTGATTCGCCCGTTGCGATGTAGTTCATGCTTTTAATGTTCGCCCTTTGGCTCCCCTTAGTGGACGACATAAGTATTATAGCCTTCAGCTCCAAAATCCCGATTGGGGTAAATGGATGAATTATATGAATGATCAGTACCGTTTCTACGGATCGTCACCAATAAGATACCACCAGCTGCAGGGGCACCAATGAGTGACCCTCACACCATCAATAGTATTATTGTTGTTTTTATTATTATTATTATTATTATTATTATTTATTTTAATTATTATCAATATCATTATTGTCAGTGAAAATTTCCCAGACCTTTTCTGCCCCTTAGCAACCCTTAATACAAACAAAACACTGCTTCATGTAGAAGCATCATTCAAGGTCCTCGTTAACCTCTGTGCACTCTGTGTAGTCTGGTTAAACCCAGACCTTCACTTTAATGCCAGAACCTCTGGACCTCCTGGAAGCGTATAGTGCCCTAGAGGACACCTGACTGACACGTAATGCACCCAATCAAAGTGTCCTGTTTATGTGTGTGTGAGAATAAATGTTCCTATTAAACAGACTGACTTGCTTCCATAAAGCATTTATTTAAGAAAGTGTTGCAAATTGATGAGTCTATAACATGAATTTTCTTCATTCAGGATTTAGATGATCTACATACAGTAAATGTTAAAAATGTGACACTCGTCTAATAGAAAATGCTGTAGAATTTAACTAATCCGGGCCTCCAGACAGCTTATTTCTGTAGGTGGTGTCTGAGACAAACATGATCACATGTTCTCTGTTTGTCTGCATCACCACTGTAGTACCCGAGTCCAGACCTGAGATATTTTTCTAGGAGTCTAAACCTCTTTGGATTTGGTCTTGACTCTGTCTCGACTAGTACTGGTCTTGGACTTGTCTTAGACTTGACAAAGGTGGACTTAACTATAGTCCTGGTCTGTGTCTGGGTTTGGTGGTTTTCTCTCGTCTCCTAAAAACATACCAGTGGATGAATTTGGCTTATTTTTGGTATTTTTGGAGACTCATGGAGTAGCATTTCATCCAGAGTGTGTTTACACCTCACATCCATCATTTACGGGATTCCATTGGAATTCTTTTTTAAATAATGTGATTTTTTATGTTAAACTTTTAACCAGTGGCTCATTTACTGGTAAATAAAACATTTTTTTTAATTATTTACATTTTTAGTTTTTGTATTTTACATATAAAAATGTGTTTGGAGGGTTTTACAGAAATGTTTTGCTCTCTAATAATTTACATTTACAGAAAACAATTAAAAAAAACCTTTTTTTTTTAAAATAAAGTTTAACACGGGACCCCAGAAAAATAAACTCTCCACTAGACACATTTTACATTTACTTCCCCATTTATCTCATTTATTTCTTATCCTTTTATCTCATAAATTTATCTTATTTATATTTCTAAGCAATTAGGGGGTTAAGGGCCTTGTTCGGGGGGCCCAGCGGTGGTGGTGGCTTGGTGGTGCTGGGAATCGAACCCCGCTCATACAGGTATCAGTCTAACACCTTCACCACTAAGCCACCACTTCCCCACACACTCTTGACACAAAACCACTAATGTTTCTGGTTAATTACGCAATTAATTTAATCTATATTTATTTTTTAAACTCACATAATTAATAAAAGTAAATGTTACGAAAGACTGATTTTCACTTCCATTTTTCTGCCACTGGGGGCGCTGTGTCTTCAACCAGGAAGTCGGAATGAACGTAGGAAAACCGGAAGTGTGGAATCTGCGGGAATGTTTCCCAGTTGGCGTTCATTTTTAACACACCCATATTTCATAGTCCCGCCCAGTCAGTTTCTTCTGCCCAACCAATAATCATCGCATGCATTGACAAAAGAAGCCAATAGCAGTACAGGACCTCGGTAGTTTACTTGTCAATCAAAACGCAGGGGTGTGTGGTCTGTGGAATACGGGTGGGGAAAAAAAGAGCAGCTCTCGCCAGGGTTTCGACCATTTTCAGCGTTCAGTGGTTCGAATCCTGCTGATTTATTATTTTCCTTTTTGTAGAATTTGGAGGGCAATTAATAAAAAGCGGTAAGTTAAAACCCCCCGAGTGGAAGATAGCGGTGGTATTTGGTATATTATGGGATAGAAACTAACACTCGCGTGCTGATGTATATATAATGTATGTATTTAAGGAGCAGAGCAGGAAATAGCTTCTCCTCCAGATGTGTCTGAGTTCCAGTAGTTTTTTTCTCTGCACATTAATTTTATCTTTAAAATCTTAAACCGGAATAAAAATATCGCCTTTATTAAAATCAGTTTTTTATTAAAATGTTTAAAAATAACCAGGTTGCTAATTTTAATCAATAATGTTATCATTAGATTATTGGCACATCCAGGTGGTCGTGCTTATATTAAAAATTAATTAATTATTGAAAGCAAATCTTTTTATTTAATTCATTTATATTCTTAAAGCTTGAATATTTTACAGGTTCAGTCGTTTATTTTAAATAAATAAAAAAAATCCTTCCTATTTTAAATACTTTTTGAATACAAATATTTATTATATGCAAATGAGGGTGTCTTATTTCTGGAAAAGGAAGGCTAGGGGTCCATGTGTCAGGGTGAATAAACAGCTTTCTACAGGCCACACACACACACACACACACACACACACACTTCTATACAGGGTGTGGTTGAGGATTAAGATTATTGTGTGTTACACTGTTTTAAAATCATCAGCACTGACACTCTTTATTCACAGTGAATTATGGGATGAAGTGTTGGACTGTTGATCAGAACATTAAGGGTTCAACTCCCAACACCACCAAACTTATTAACAACCACACTAAACCTCTAAACAAGGTGCTTAACCCCTTAAAATGGATAATAAGGGTGTCTGCCAGATGTTCCCCAGCTGAGCAGTTGAGAGGGTTTTACATTTACACATTTTTGGTAGACGTCCTTTATTGTGTCCAAAAGTGTCCCCGTCTCTGATCTATGAATAGATCAGTAGTTGTTTGGTAAAGAGTGGATCTTCAGAAGTCTCTGACACAGTCGGTGGACTCGATGGTTCTGACATAGGGAAGGTTCATAGTGCAGAGTAGAAGTGTGTGTGTGTGTGTGTGTGTGTGTGTGAAGTTCAGTGTGATCTTTAACCATGATTTGTTTGTCTGCCATCTGAGCAAAGCCTTTGATTGCTCCAGTTGGATCAGATCAAAAATAGAGATAAATGTAAATCTTTCTGCATTAGGATGTCTGTGTGTGTCTTCCTGTTTATGCCTGTCTCTCTTTGGGTGTGTCCCCTGTGTCTGTCGTCTAACTGTGTGTGTGTATATTTGTGTGTGTCAGATGTGGAAGGCAGCAGCTGGTCATTCTCTTTCCGTCAGCGCTGACGACGGTACCGACGACTGGGAGACGGATCCGGACTTCGAGGTGAGGACAGAGGGACGTCCTGATTTTTTAATTAATTTTTTTCCCTTATCTTTAGTTTGAGTAAAGAATAAATGACGGCAGGTCGGACTGGGCAGCAGTGCTACAATTTACACACCCAAACGACCTTCATTCCTCTGCACAGCCCCTTTTCTTAATGAAAAAACCGACTCGGGTTTGTGCTTCATGCTGTGGAGTTTTTTTTAAAATCGTAATCGTTCCTATTATTATTCATTATTTATTATAAGCAGCTCTTTTCTTTAACTCTCTGTTTTTCTCTCTTCCTCTTCCTGGAATTAACAAAACCCGCAACCTGCATAAAAACAGAAAGCCTAAACATCCTAAAAATGATACCGAACACTTGCAGACTGATTTTTAAAGTTTTGGCACCCATGATTGCTTCTGTATTCTGATTAATATTAAATGATAATTAGTTTATAAGTAGGGCGGTGCATGTGATTACACGCCCTTTAATGGAATTTATTTTGGGAATCCTTTAATCAGTCCTCCCAGGATTTGGTGTCTCTTTTCGTTATGTTTATTATTATTATTATTATTACTTCATTTACGGCAGCTTTTCCCGCTATGTTGCGATTGTTTTAGGCGATTTGTTGCAATAAAATTGGGGAGAATTAAGTGTCAGCTGTAGCAGCACGTCGCATGCCGTGTGTAAACGGACGAGACTGTGGATGCACATGAGCGTCGCGTTAATGAAACGGAAAACAAATAAGCAACCGAGCAACCACTGATACAAACTGAGGCACCCGAGCATGACCTGTAGCTATCGCTGAGCAACCTGCTAGATAATAACAGCCCAACGTCCCAAATCCATGCTGCAGAGCGACCCGGGACAACAGTGTCCTTTTGCCCTCTGGTTATCTCGCGGGGTGGTAACATCTAAAGTATTCATGACATGCATGCATCCGTTTATCTTCTATAACCGCTTATTCCCTAATTCGGGGTCACGAGGATCTGCTGGAGTCTATCCCAGCCGTCTCTGATAGGGTGAAAAAGACAGGAGGGGGGACATCCTGGACACAGGTCGCCAGTCCATCACAGCCATGACATGCATATAAAATTAAATTAAACTCTGCAGTTAATTAGAACTTTCATTGTTATCGCAATTAAGTAACTATGCAAACCGTCTGATGTCCCAGGTGGCTAAAAGGGTTCGGGTTCGAGACCGAACCATTTAAGTTTAAGTTGTTTAGCTAACCTAAAAAGCGTTCCACGCAAAAACACACACACATCGTCCCTCTTATCCCACATGTACATAACCGTGCTGTTATCAAGTACGAGAAGTTACTAGCTCCAGGTTTTGCCATCTTCTCTTCATCAAACACACACACACACACACACACACACACACACATACCCACATACACACACACACACTGGCTTTAAGATGGCTGCCATCACTGTGTGTAGCTGTGTTGTGAAAACAAATGTGGAAATTATTATTGAACGCTGAGTTGTGCAGGTTGTGTAACCAGGATCAGTATAGTGTGTGTTTGTTTCTGTTTAATAAACGGGAACCGTGTGTAATAGTGGCCTTCCTTAGTGTCTGTAAGAAGAGAAGAGGGTGTGTGTGTGTGTGTGGAATATTTTAAACACACAGTGAGATTACTCCAGCAAGAAATTACTCACATCATAAAGTAGAGAAACAGTATTTAATGTGTATTTTATATAAAAAACGACACTGTAGAAACCATTAATTTATTCGAATCTGGAGGACAGCACGGTGGCTTAGTGTTTAGCCCTTGTTGCTGTTGCCTCACAGCCTCGGGTTCGATTCCCCTGCAGGGGTCTTTCTGTGTGGAGTTTGTATGTTCTCCCTGTGCTTGTGTGTGTGTCTTACTCCGGGTTCTCCGGTTTCCTCCCACAGTCCAAAAACATGTATGTTAGATTGATTGGTGATTCTAAATTGCCCATAGGAGTGATGTGTGTGTGTGTGTGTGTGTGGCGCTGTGATAGACTGGTGACCTGTCCAGGGTGTCCCCCTCCTGCCTTTCCCCCTTTCAGAGACGGCTGGTTTAGACTCCGGCAGATCCCTGTGACCCCGGATTAGGGAATAAGCGGGTACAGAAGATGAATAAATGAATGAATGAATTGAATCTGTAATTTTAGATGTATTAAATGGACGTTAAATGTTTAGAATGTTTCAACTCTAAGGGTGTTTTTAGTTTCCTGATCAACTTTTCATTTGGTCTGATGAAAAAACCCCCCCCCCCCCCATGCCTACAATGAAGCATGATGGTGGTAGCCGAGTTACTTTTCCGTATCCAGATGATGATCGGAGATGATGGGAATCATAAAGAGCTGCAGAAACCTGTGTAAGGTCTTCAGGTGTCTATGTGGCTGGAAGGCTGGTGACAGTGACCTAAACACACATCCACAACAACTGAAACTGGACATGAAGATCAGTGTTGTTGAGTTGAGACAAACGGTGCCAGATCAATTCCGGGGGTTCTTTCTAAAGACTGTTTCTTCTCCTTTGGTGCAGAATGATGTGACTGAGAAAGAGCAGCGATGGGGAGCTAAAACAGTGGTGGGGTCCGGACATCAGGAGCACATCAAGTGAGTTAGAGTTATCACTAAAGCACCCACCCCCCCCCCCCACACACACACACACATAAACACACACACCTTTTTAATATAGAATATTTAACAAAAAATGTAAACTATTTTCTTTATAATGCCTTTAAAAATCCATTTTTTATTTATGTAAATCTGTTTTTATGATGTAATAATGTGAGTGTTTATATAGTTTTTTGTACCCAAACATCATAAAAAAGGTTTGTAATATTTTTTAAAATTGGTTACTTGTTAAAATATTTTCTATTTTTATTTTAATATATAATTATATTATTTTATATTTTATTTATATTTATTATTTAAATTATATTATAATTGAATGATATATTTCCCATTATACCAGCGGTGTCCAAATTCCGGTCCCTGGATGAATTTTAAACAGCCCGCAGCTTGTCTACCCAAATGTATTAAACCCGTCCCTTTAAGAATAATTTACGAATCATTTACTTTCTCAATGTCGACGGCACGAGTTAATAAATCATGACCCAAAATAGGGAAAGGACAACTTGTTAAAATGGTCCCGCATGGACCGTTATTAGTTCTGATTAAAGATCTCAGGACAAATAGGTTTACTCGCTGACTGGTCCTGATCATGTGACCTCTACAAAGCTCTGTGAGATGTGTTGGGGTCTGGAGGTCTCTGACATTAACCTGTAACTGTGGTAGAAATGTAGAATATTAATATAGAATTTGATTATGTTATTAATGTAGGCGTGTCATGTAGGCATAATGAAAGGAATTTAAGGAGTGAGAAAATATGGAGCGAATGACTGATGTTTTTGCATTTCTATTTATAATAAATTTACGGCATTTTGGTAGACGTCCTTATACACGACTTACATTTCTCTCATTTATACAATCAGGAGTTAAGGGCCTCGCTCAGGGGTCCTACAGTGGTGGCTTGCTGGAGCTGGCAAGCTTTGGGTTGGTAGTCTTACACCTTATCCATGAGCCACCACTATTTACACTATATTAATGAAAAGTGTCGCCCCCCAGACGTGTCTACCACATTGAAAACGTTCTAGGTGCTCTCAGTAGAACATGTATGATTTAGTAAATATAAGTGGGTTTTTTTTCCCCTCTCCTGTCCGTAAGCATCCATAAGCTGCGTCAGACGGTGTCGACTGAGCACAGTGATCTGAAACAGCGCGAGCTGGAGGACATGCCCAAAGCATCGCACGGCTATGGGGGAAAGTTTGGTGTTCAGGAGGACCGAATGGACAGGGTGAGAGCAGTGTCTGTCTTTTCACTACCTTTTTTTCCTTGTGTACTGAATGTACTGAATCGGCGCGATGTGTTTTTGTGAACGTGTCGTTGCAGTCAGCCGTCGGTCACGAGTATCAGAGTAAACTGTCGAAACACTGCTCCCAGACGGACACGTCTAAAGGCTTCGGAGGAAAATTTGGAGTTCAGAGTGACCGTGTGGACCAGGTACCAAACGACATTTTATAATAAAAAAAAAACCTGCTTTAATTTGGTTATCAGTATTAAATGTGTGCTCCCGGTAATATTTGTCGTCATATTTCTGTGCTAAAGATTTTTTCCTTTGCTCAATAGTACTAAATTTTAAGATTAATGCCTTTTTTCCCCCCCTAATTTCTGTATTTGCCCTGGTTCAGTCTGCTGTAGGGTTTGAGTACGCTGGGAAAACAGAGAAACACGCCTCACAGAAAGGTCAGTCTCGCTTGTGTTTTTTTTCGTTTCCACTTATGTTCTGGACAACTTGCTGAACTGTTCATAGTTCCACTGTAGACACACTCACGCCTGATTTTTAATGTACTGACAGTTTAAACCAGGGGTGGGGCAAATCTCGGTCCTGGAGGGTCGGGGTGTCCTGCAGAGTTTACCTCCGACTTGCCTCCACACACTTACCTGTACGTTTTAAGTCTACCTAGCGAGATCTTAATTAGTTGGTTCAGGTGTGTTTGATTAGGGGTGGAGCTAAACTCTGCAGGACACCCTGACCCTCCAGAACCGTGATTGACCACTCTTGGGCCACTGGACGTGCTCTCAGGAACCAGAGAAATAAACACCATCGCTTCAGACAGTATTCCCTAATGATTTTATTTCTTAAAGTTTTATTGTGTGTGTGGCCGTGTGATGGACTGGCGACCTGTCCAGGGTGACTCCAGCAGATCCTTGTGACCCCGAATTAGGGAATAAGCGGGTATAGAAGAAGAATTAATGACTATTAATTGGTTCGAAAATGGACAAATTTAAAATATATATATATATACACACACACACACACACACACACACACACACACTGGCCTGTTGTATAATTACATAAATGTGCAGGTGTGTCGGTGATGGGGTCTGTCAGTGAAATATTTGCCTACTCGTGAGCTTTGTAAATGCTATACATTTAATAACTGTCTGCCTATGTTGTGTGGGTTTCTGTCTCTCTCTCCCTCTCTCTCTCCCTCTCTCTCTCTGTCTCTCTCTCTGTCTCCCGCTCTCTCACATACCAGCTCTTCCGTTGAATTCCTGTGTTTTCAGCCCTGCTTGCTGCTGTGTGTAATTGTTTTCTTCTTGCTTTTTTCCCCTTTTGTATCCCTGTGCTTGCCTTTATTGGCTGCTGCGGGGTGTGTGTGTGTGTGTGTGTCCCAGATTACACTACTGGTTTTGGCGGTCGGTATGGTGTTCAGACTGATCGTGTGGACCAAAGTGCTGTAGGCTTTGATTATCAGGGAAAAACAGAGAAACACGAATCGCAGAAAGGTTTGTTTTCCCGTTTCCCCCTGTGATCCTGTCATGCTGATTTCTGCTAAACGTGTATTAAATTAAGTGTGTCGTCGTCGTCGTTGTCGTTGATGTTCGAGATGTACGTGCACGCGGAGAACTCCTGGGCGCGTGACTGGCATTCCTTGTTTTAAAGCAGTTTGTTTTACAGTTGGTTACAGCAGTTACGTTTGTTTACCCGCAGATTATGCTAAAGGCTTCGGCGGGAAATTTGGGGTGGAAACCGATAAAGTGGACAAAAGTGCAGTGGGTTTCGAGTATCAGGGCAAAACGGAGAAACACGAGTCACAGAAAGGTTTGTGATCCACATCAAATATCCAGTTACCCACATTCTATATAACATACCTATAAACCTGTTCTAGATCATAGACAGACACCGATTAAACCCTGGCTAGAGAAATGTTACACCGCAGAGTATAAATCCCTGCTTACAGTTTTATTCCTCTTTATTAACACAACCATTTTTATTAATCTAAAACCCGTGTATACATTTTATGCACAAGGAATGTTGTGCAGAGAAACTTTATACAACTAAGCAGTAAAGGGCCTTGCTTAGGGGCCCAGAAGTGGTGGGCAGTGGTGGCTCAAATGGTTAAGGCACCGAGTTCTTGATCTGAAGACCAGGAAGAACTGAGTTCAAGTTCCGCCACCGCCAGTCAGCCACTGTTGGGTCCTTGAGCAAGACCTTTAACCCTTCCTTCTCCAGGGGTGCTGTATCATAGCTGACCCTGCGCTCTGACCCCATGAGCCACCACTTCTCACTGGTGGTCACTAGTATTAACTGTGCTTCAGTTGAACTGATCTGTAATTCGATTGCATTCCAGACTACGTAAAGGGCTTCGGAGGAAAGTTTGGCGTGCAGACGGATCGTGTGGATAAATCCGCCGTTGGCTGGGATCATCAGGAGAAACTGCAGCTCCACGAGTCTCAGAAAGGTAACACACACTGAGGGTTTTTCTCTGTATTGAGGTGTATGTGTAAAGGATGGCGGGATGGCGGGACGCTCATTCGTGTTCCGTCTTTCTGTTGTTAAAGAGCCGAGCGGAAACGATTTAGTAAATGTTAGTGAAATATAAAATGCGACCGTTTTGGTTTCTTATAATATTCTGATGTTGGTTATAATTAAATAACTGAGAAAAACTGTTAATATTTTTCTCTTTATCTTTAAACTCAAACTTGGCAAAAATAAACCCAGTTTTTTCTAACAAATCAGATCCACTAGAACTAGTTTTGATTTTTAAATATAATATCATGAACTTTTTAATAATCTTTTCCTGCTTTGACTTTATTTTTCAAATAATAAATGGCCATCCTAGCAGGCTGATTTGGGCAGTAATAATGCGTTTAGATTTTTAATTTGGAGCAGTGTCTAAGCCAGTATTAAACTCTACCAGATTTAAAGTCCTTTGTGTATAAATAGTTGTTGGTGTTAATGGCTGTCATTTGGTGTCTGATACCTTAATATAACCGTTTATTTCTTACATAATGCTGTTTAACTGTTCCCCCTCCAGCTGTTGCCTGCAGTGTTCTACTGGGATTTCTTTTCTCTGTCCTGTGTCTTGTCTGTCTTGCCATCTTGCCATGTATCTATATGTGTGTTTGTCTTTGCAGATTATAAGCGGGGGTTTGGAGGGCAATATGGGGTGGAGGTTGAGAAGCAGGATCAATGTGCACTTGGCTTTGACTACAAAGAGAGTCTGGCTAAGCACGAGTCTCAACAAGGCATAAGTCTTCGTCCTCTTTACCCCCTTTCCATTCTGAGACACGCCCACTTTGTTGTGTACAAATATGCAGGCCTATGAATATTCCGCTTTTTTTAAATAAATAAATAAATACGCTGATTTACTCGTTGTCAAAAAGGGCAGATCGAAACCTGTAACCCTCAACTGATAAAAGAAAAAAAAAGAAAAAAGGTGATAATGTAATTCGCACTGGAATAAAGGTGTCTGCCAGGTACCAGAACACAGAGTGGAACATCCCAGTGCATTAATAAACAATATATTACAGATTAATATCTGTTTGCTGGATATATTTCTGATTGGAACATTGCTGCACAACCCAAGTTTAACCTAATCTGTGCCCTTATTGATGTAGAGTCAGCATCTGCCTGCATCTGTAAGACCCGTCTGTGCTCCTCTGGTACTCTGTGTGCATGCTTAGCCTTTGACTTGTCCAAGCGCATAATATCTATGCGTTACACACGCTGTCCATAATGTCTGTTGCTTCGCTTAGAGCAGGACTCAGTCCTGTATAAATGCTGCGGTACATGCTGCTGAGAATGACAAACGAGTTTCCTCGAACCCCTGTGCGTCTTGCTGTTCCTTTGTTTTCCCTCCAAAGCTTTTTTTGTTTTTTCTTACAGGAAATGCAGCCGTTTTTCTAAGCTTTAATTTCCTGACGATTATTTTTATACCTTTTTGTTTTCTTAGATTACTCCAAAGGGTTTGGGGGGAAATACGGAGTGCAGAAGGACCGAATGGACAAGGTATAAATCCTGCTCAGTTCATTCGCTTTCATCGTGCGAATACCTTAAATATGAGCTGATGATGTGTTTAATGTGTGTATGTATTTGCAGAGCGCAGGAACGTTTGACGATGTTGATAAACCCACCACTGCCTACCAGAGGACCAAACCAGTCGAGGCAGGTGAGAAAGCAGGAAACCGCTAAAGGAACTCTTGTCTTACGTTGTGTAGATGTTGTGCAGGTCTTCAATCATTCTGTTTTAATCATGTGCTCAAAATGTTGTCTTAAAAAAAAAAAGGTTTACATTGTGACATCACAAATTTATTTATGGTGTGTTATATTACTCCATCATTCAGATTTTTTCAATTCTTTATTTTTAATAATTAAAAAAAATGGAAATTAGTATTAGTATTATTAAATTAAGTTTGTTTTTCACATCCGTAACGGCACCATTTTGCTTCAGTAATGACTAAATCTGTGATTTGAAAGGAAATAAAGAGAATACCAAGTGGACTAGAGTGTAAATTCTATAGATAAAGATTAAATAACTGATCTTTAATAGCAATAATTACTGAACAGTTCCAAGTTTTACAGGGTGGAGAAAACACACTATGCTGCTGCCTGTAAAGCCGACAGTAAAAACCAATGTTTCTCCTGTCAGTCGTCATTTAGAGACCGAGGACACTGATGGAGCCAGTAACAGTTTAAATACAAACAAAAAAAGCATGTGAGAAGTTTTCTGGATTATTTCTCTCTGAAAGTGTAAATATTGAACTGCTTTCAGCCGGAAAAGAAACAGGAAGCATTAAGGCTCGTTTCGAGAATCTGGCCAAGCAGAACGAGGAAGAGGACAGGAAACGGGCGCAGGAGGAGAGAGCCAGACGACAGGCCAAGGAGAAGCAAGAGCAAGATGAAGCTCGCAGAAAGGAAGAGGTAACTGTGGGTGAATGTCTGTGGGTGCGACAGAGAGAGAGTGAGAGAGTCAGAGAGTCAGAGAGAGTCAGAGAGGGTGTGTGAGTCAGAGAGGGTGTGTGAGTCAGAGAGGGTGTGTGAGTCAGAGAGAGTGTGTGAGTCAGAGAGAGTGTGTGAGTCAGAGAGAGGTGAGAGTCGTGAGAGTCAGAGAGAGCGTGAGAGTCAGAGAGAGCGTTGAGAGTCGAGAGAGCGTGAGAGTCAGAGAGCGTGAGAGTCAGAGAGAGTGTGTGAGTCAGAGAGAGTGTGTGAGTCAGAGAGAGTGTGTGAGTCAGAGAGAGTGTGTGAGTCAGAGAGAGTGTGTGAGTCAGAGAGAGTGTGTGAGTCAGAGAGAGTGGGGAGTCAGAGAGATCAAGAGAGTGGAGTCAGAGAGAGTGGGAGTCAGAGAGAGTGGGAGTCAGAGTGAGAGTGAGAGAGAGAGTGAGAGTCAGAGAGTGTGAGAGTCAGCGAGTGTGAGAGTCAGCGAGTGTGAGAGTCAGCGAGTGTGAGAGTAGTCAGCGAGTGTGAGAGTCAGCGAGTGTGAGAGTCGATGTGAGAGTCAGCGAGTGAGAGAGTCAGCGAGTGAGAGAGTCGAGTGAGAGAGCAGTGAGAGAGTCAGCGAGTGAGAGAGTCAGCGAGTGAGAGAGAGTCAGCGAGCGAGTGAGAGAGTCGCAGCCGTGAGTGAGAGTCTGCTGGTGCGCTAGAGACTGAGTGTCTGCGGGTGCGAGTGAGAAGGAGAGAGAGAGAGTGTGTGTGTGTGTGTGTGTGTGTGTGTGTGTGTGTGTGTGTGTGTGTGTGTGTGTGTGTGTGTGTGTGTGTGTGTGTGTTTAATCCTTCATGTTTAAGCATGTCATCCCTGGTGCACTTTAGGCGAACCCCAAACCAACAAAGACCCCTCCCCTCAGCCCAGCCCCACTTCTACCACTCGGACATATCAGGTAACTTTATTTTGAAGTTTGCTGCTTTATTACATCAAATAGACCGCTTTTTGAGAGTCAGAGAGAGTCAGAGAGAGTCAGAGAGAGTCAGAGAGAGTCAGAGAGAGTCGAGAGAGAGAGTGAGAGAGTGAGTGAGAGAGTGAGTGAGAGAGTGAGTGAGAGAGTCAGAGAGTGAGTGTGAGAGTCAGAGAGTGAGTGTGAGAGTCAGAGAGTGAGTGTGAGTGAGTGAGTGTGAGAGTCAGAGAGTGAGTGTGGAGAGTCAGAGAGTGAGTGTGAGAGTCAGAGAGTGTGTGAGAGTCAGAGAGTTGAGAGTCAGAGAGGGTGTGAGAGTCAGAGAGGGTGTGAGAGTCAGAGTGGAGCAGAGTCAGAGAGTGAGAGTCAGTCAGAGTCAGAGTCAGAGAGTGAGAGAGTGAGTGTTAGAGTGAGTGTGAGAGATTGAGTGAGAGAGTGAGTGTGAGAGTAGAGTGAGAGAGTGTGAGAGAGTGAGTGTGAGAGAGTGAGTGAGTGATTGTGAGAGAGTGAGTGTGAGAGAGTGAGTGTGAGAGAGTGAGTGTGAGAGAGTGATGTGAGAGAGTGAGTGTGAGAGAGTGAGTGTGAGAGAGTGAGTGTCTAGAGAGAGTGAGAGAGTGAGTGTCAGAGAGTGAGTGAGTCAGAGTGATGTCAGAGAGTGAGTGTGTCAGAGAGTGAGTGTCAGAGAGTGTGAGCGTGTGTCAGAGAGAGTCTGCTGGTGCGCTAGAGACTGAGTGTCTGCGGGTGCGAGTGAGAAGGAGAGAGAGAGAGTGTGTGTGTGTGTGTGTGTGTGTGTGTGTTTAATCCTTCATGTTTAAGCATGTCATCCCTGGTTCACTTTAGGCGAACCCCAAACCCAAAGACCCCTCCCCTCAGCCCAGCCCCACTTCTACCACTCGGACATATCAGGTAACTTTATTTTGAAGTTTGCTGCTTTATTACATCAAATAGACCACTTTTGAGTGTGAGAGAGAGTCAGAGAGAGTCAGAGAGAGTCAGAGAGAGTCAGAGAGAGTCAGAGAGAGTGAGAGAGAGTGAGAGAGAGTGAGAGAGAGAGTGAGAGAGAGAGTGAGAGAGAGAGTGAGAGAGAGTGTGAGAGTCAGAGAGTAGTGAGTGTGAGAGTCAGAGAGTGAGTGTGAGTGAGAGTGAGAGAGTGTGAGTCAGAGTGAGTGTGAGAGTCAGAGAGAGAGTGTGAGAGTGAGAGTGAGTGTGAGTGTGAGAGTCAGAGAGTGAGTGTGTGAGAGTCAGAGAGTGTGTCAGAGAGTGAGTGTGAGAGTCTTGAGAGTGATTGTGAGAGTGAGAGTCAGAGAGTGAGAGTCAGAGAGTGAGAGTCAGAGAGTGAGAGTCAGAGAGTGAGAGTCAGAGAGTGAGAGTCAGAGAGTGAGAGTCAGAGAGTGAGAGTCAGAGAGTGAGAGTGGAGAGTCAGAGAGTGAGTGTGAGAGAGTGAGTGTGAGAGAGTGAGTGTGAGTCAGAGAGTGAGAGTGAGTGTGAGAGCGAGAGTGAGGTGGAGAGAGTGAGTGTGAGAGAGTGAGTGTGAGAGAGTGAGTGTGAGAGAGTGAGTGAGAGAGTGAGTGTGAGAGAGTGTGAGTGTCAGAGAGCGTGATTGTGAGAGTGAGTGAGTGTCAGAGAGTGAGAGTCAGAGAGTGAGTGTCAGAGAGTGAGAGTCAGAGAGTGAGAGTCAGAGAGTGAGAGTCAGAGAGTGAGAGTCAGAGAGTGAGAGTCAGAGAGTGAGAGAGAGTAGGGAGTGTCTGCTGGTGCGCTAGAGACTAGTGTCTGCGGGTGCGAGTAAGAAGGAGAGAGAGAGAGAGTGTGTGTGTGTGTGTGTGTGTGTGTGTGTGTGTGTGTGTGTGTGTGTTTAATCCTTCATGTTTAAGCATGTCATCCCTGGTTCACTTTAGGCGAACCCCAAACCCAAAGACCCCTCCCCTCAGCCCAGCCCCACTTCTACCACTCGGACATATCAGGTAACTTTATTTTGAAGTTTGCTGCTTTATTACATCAAATAGACCGCTTTTGACTTGAGATCTTTGTTTCCTATCAGAAATCTGATTTAGGCTGTTTCCAGGATGTACCATGCACACACACACACACACACACACACACACACACACACACACACACACATTTATACCTTCTATCCTGTTCACCTGCTGTGAGACTGCAGTACTTTTACAGCATTTCTCAGACGTCCTTTCCAGAGCGTCTCACATTTCTCTCTTAGTACTTTCTGCTGTTCCACGACCCAAACCCAGTCCTCCACGTGTCCCTGTAAAACTTTACCTGCTTATGTAACTTGGGATAAGAAGTTGTTTCATTTCCCCCCAGTATGAGACTCCTGATAGCTACCAGAAGACGGAGGAGCCTGTGGAGCCGGTGTACGAGGTAGAACCGAGCCCAAAGCAGGAGGACCTCTACCAGGAGCCAGATCAGGATAACCAGTACCAGGCTGCAGGTAACATTGCCACTGAACTGTACAGGACAAAGAGACACATTCCAATTTCTTTCCCTGTCTTGTAGATCAATCTTAAATAGAGTCATGCTGGATTTTTGTCTCATTTTTGCTGTCTAGCTTTTGAGCGACTAGACATGAATTTCGGATAAATTACCTATTTACTGTTATTTATCTAGTAAACATATTTTAGGGCTGAAAAAGCAGTACCTTTAACTATTAATTAATTAATCAGCAATTGATGTCTAATGTTCATCTTCGGCGTGTAGAACAACAGTCCAGTCTACTAGTGATAAAGGCACGAACACGAGTCTTCAGATCCTGACTAGAACCAGAACCCTAAATTCAAGGTGCACTTTTGCAGAAAAAGAGGAATAATTTAGAAAAGAAGCCATAAACCCAAACTGGATTCACTAACAAAAATGATTTTTCCAGATGTTTTTGTTGTTATTCTATTTCTCACTGTTAGAATAAACCTACTAATAAAAGTATAGACTCTTAATTTCTTTGTCCCTCACTGTATTTGTTAATACTGGTCCATTACTCTAAAGTGTTATTATTCTCTTGAACAGCTAACAAAATTGTATTTTTTTTTTTTTTTTTTTTTGTAATGTCGTTGGTTTACAGTGTGAGCTGATTGTGTGTTTGTGTGTAGACACCCAATCCTATGATTACGGTGAGGACCTTGGCGTGACGGCTGTGGCTCTCTACGATTATCAAGCTGGTAAGTAGAAAAGTAGACAAATATTTGATCGTAAATACAGTTCATGATAATTATTCAATAACTTTAATCAAATATTCATCTGGGTGTTGTTTATTCAATTATCCACTAATAAACGAATACTAACATAAACTAATACAAACCTATAGCCACTGCCGGTTTTTCTGGGTTTCGTGGAAAAAAGATAAAGTTAGTCTTAAATTGAACAATTCACCCTAGTCTGTCCAATAATCTAGCCACAGGGGTCACAAGCCAGTAACCTGTCTGTCTGTCTGTCTATCCATCACTTTCACAGCCGGTGATGACGAAATCTCCTTCGACCCTGATGACATCATCACCAACATTGAGATGATTGATGAAGGCTGGTGGAGAGGCATATGCAGAGGGGCTTACGGACTTTTCCCAGCCAATTATGTAGAAGTCCGGCAGTAAGCCCCGCTTATTAGCCACGCCCACCTCCCTGGAGGAGAGGGGATCTCCTTTGCACATCTTTCCATTCATATTCCTTCATTATTTTTTTTTTCTTCGCCTTTTTTGCGATGCTTTTTTTTCGGCTCTATCTCCCCTCTTCTTATTTCAGCATTTCCTTTTTATTTGCCCCAGAATAAGCCCTGCTGTATTATCCTTTCCTGAGCAAAATCTTATCACACTTTCCTATTTGTTAACATTGAACACTATTTTAAAGTACGAAGGCACCATGAGTGAGGGTTTAAATCTTGGCTTCGGGTTTTATTGGTTGCGTCTGTAAGGGTGTAATTTAAGCGTGTAAAAAGGTTCTAACTTCTAACAGGTGGAATGTTTTTCAGATTCGTTGGTTGAAGGTTTGATGTGATCAACCAAAAAGTGCTGCTTTATTTGTATGTATTGGAAATGGAAGCTTTTTTTTATTTTTTGGTGAAAAGGCAAATGTATGGATTTAAAATTACTGCTAGAACTTTTATGTAAATGCAGTTCGAAATCACAGAATTCTATACACTTTTTATGAGTTTGTGCACACTTTGCATATGTGGCTCTCGTCTGCATCGTTGTGGTGTTTTAACTCTTCTTTCTCGTTAATCTTAGGAAGACATTCACAGCTGCAGGTTTAAACAAATTTATATGTGCAGCGGCGCCTTTACGAAAATAATATGTTCCCTTTCTGTGCATTAGCAACACTAAGAAAAAAAATAAATAAATGCAAAATGTGACCAAAAGTAGAAACACTAAAAATACTGGCATGCAATAGCCAAAACTGCTACCAGTCCACAAATGAGGTGTCCCAGGCATGCAGTGTTTTTTGTGTCCTCGTCTATGTATTTGTAGGACTTTGTTGTTTTTTTTCCTGACTAACACTATGTTAGAAATTGTATGTTCAGGTCTGCTGCACTTTTGGTTTGGAGATGGTCCAAGGAGGGACATCTAAACAAAAATAACGCCCATAACACTTCATTAACCATGCATAAAGTTTTTTTTTGTGTGTTTGGGGTTTTATAAAAGTGACCTTTTCAGATCTCTGATTTTCTGTCTGTATCTTTCCGGCTTATCGTTCATTACATGCCAGTTTTTTTGTATGAAATGAAATTTCAATTAATAAAATATGGATAGTAGAAAAAACCTGTGAAGATATTTTTGGTCTTTGGATTTGTAATTAATGTGTATGAAGTGGAAAAAACAGGCTTCTTTATTGAAAACACTCCTTAATCAGCATTTCTGAATATTTATTTGTTGTGAATTCCTGCTATTTTGCTGATCCTTGTTTTAAAGTCGAGTCGTGCTCAAGCCCTTCAGTCTAAAATACCCGGTAGTCACCACGGCCCAGTTTTAGCCATAACTAACACACACAAAGACAAAGGTTTAAAAATCAACCAATTGGTGTTCCAGGTGCTAAGACTATATTATTACCACTTTAGAAAAGAACCAGCGATGTAGGACATGTCCTCATTGGACATTAAGCATTTCTTAATGGAAGATCTGCACATATTCTGAATAAATTTGTGAAAAAAAGGTTAAAGAAGTTTTGTTAAATACGTATTCACGAGACGAGGCGGACGAAGAGGTTTATTTACCTTTTTCGTGGAAGAAGACTTTTGTAGTGGTGCGAGTCCTGGATAAAATACTTCTTTATTTAAATTAGTTTAAATTAAAACATTTTTTAATGAAATCAATGAGCAAGTTGGAGGAAAAAGTGAAAAGGAAGAACGTGCTTGAGATATTAGAACTGGTAGACCTTCAGGGAGAAGATGCAAGAACCCTGCGAGGATCCTTAGGCACCAGTGACCAGTTTTCTTGCCCCTTTCCTCGATTTCAAGGAGCTTCGATGACGGACTGGGACTCACTCTTCTCCACTGACGTAAAGCTACAGTTTACATTACATTTGATCATTACAATATACTGTAATTAACAATAACATGCGGTGTCCCCCAGATGAGGACGGGGTTCCCTATTGAGTCTGGTTCCTCTCAAGGTTTCTTTCTACTTCATCTCAGGGAGTTTTTCCTCACCACAGTCGCCTCCGGTTTATTCATTAGGTACAAACTTACGCTTTTCACTGTTACTGCAGTCTGTGTAAAGCTGATTTCAGACACAGTCTGTTGTTAAAAGCGCCAAACAAATGCATTCAATTAAATTATAGGAAGAACCTCGAGAGAAACCAGACTCAATGAGGAACCCATCCTCATCTGCGGGACAGCCGAGTGTGTGAGTATCATCATATAATATCCAGTGTACAAATATCTATGTTCAAAATCATTTGTGTCCAAAACCTTTGAGGAAATTATAAATCAGTGACGTTTCTATTCGCAGAGTTTTAGAAGTTAGTTTTAGGTTTAGATTCGGGTACGTTTCGGTTTCCACACATGAAACATTGTGCAGTAATAAAATAAAATAAAGCAGTCGCAGAAATTGCTCTTTTTGACATTTTATTAATAATTTTGTTACTTTCTAAGTTAGAGAATCTGCACAAAATTACAGCAACGTAAAGAACATGAACACAAAAATAGAGAGCGGCTAAAAGGCTTATCTACTAAAAAAATAAATCAATCGATAAATTAAAAGATAGTAGCTGAATGTTGGGGATACGAGGCCTGTCGGTGAAGTGCGGTTAATTAATTAACTACTCGAATAATCTACATTTTCACACTCACTGAATGTTGTCTCGTTTTTCCGATGTTAAATAGCTTCATCAAGTGAGTGTAGACGTGGCCTGGTTATACATTTACAGCAGGGCAGGTAGACAAATATGTTACAGCAACTTAACCGTTAGGATTTAGTACCAGAGACTATTTTACCCAAATCCCCAAATCATAACATATGTATTTTTAGATTTTACAGCCACAGATTTCATGATGTGTTGTTAAACCCAGAAGATAATCATAAATATAAATATTGCTTCTTAAGGACTTCGATAAATGTACATAGTTTGTCTCATTTTAAATAGCGCTAAAACACAATTTGGCAAACGGCGCACCATTTTAGTCTCGTAGCTTTATAAAATTCCGTACAGTTCTATAGAAATTATTAAAAATACTGTGCTTTAAGTTTTTGCTGTCGTAATCTAGTGTAAAATAATCTCTATTTAAAAAGGGTCGACACCAAGCAGCGAGACTTGGGCAAGTTTCTGTTCCAACTAAATAAAAATAATAATAATAATAATAATAATAATAATAATAATCTATAGTAAAACTATCATCCAGTCAAATTCAAACACAAACACACACACGTTAAAATATGATTTGGATGGACTAAAGATGAAACTGAAAAATATTCAAAATTAGGAAAAAGAAAAGAAAAGAAATAAAAAAAAGATGAATTCTGTCTGTTTTTATGGACTGTGTCTGTAGAGACGGCGCTTTGGAGGCAACAGGTTTGATAAAGATATAAAGGCGAGGTCACAGACTCTTATGTTCCTTCCCAGACTTTCTGCTTTTCTTTATACTCTCTCTCTCTCTCTCCTCTCTCTCTCTCTCTCTCTCTCTCTCTTTCTCTCTCTTTCTCTTTTTCATAGATAAGTCCTGCAGGTTTTCTATCATTCACTCCCCAGTTCAAGTCGTTCTCCTCTCCTTTTCACTTCCTGTATTTCTGGTATACCTTTCCCTCTTCATCCGTCTTCCTTGCTCTCACCCTGAAGTCTCGTCTCTCTGTATTTCCTAACCCTCTCCCCTGCTCTCATCATTCCCGGGTTTTATGTCTGTGAGAAGAGTTGTAGGAGTTTAAAAGTTTTATTTTCTCTATAACACGTTAAACATTTTGTTTTACAGTAAAAAGGTCACGACGTATAAAATATAAAATCCGATAAATCCCTTGTCATGTCCGTGATATGATCGTTCATTTCCGTGATGGAGTGTGCATAACGTGTAATAATGCGTAATAACGCCTCTGATAATGACAGCAATATTTCTGTTTACATTTCCACTGAGAAAAAAGAGAGATAAGAAGCAAAAAAATGACTAGGGTAATAAAGTGAAGGAGTGATAATTAAGAAAGGGAAAAAAATAAAAGATAGAAAGGAAGATAAAGGTGGAGAAATACAAGTTTCTGTGTAGAAAAATAAGGAATGAGAGCAGAAGAGAAGCCGCGAGGTGACGGATGGAATACAGTTAAGGCATCGTAAGATGAGGGCGTGTTTGTACTAATAAAATAGGACAACTTTTTTTCATGGATGGACACAGTGTGGGGGTCAAACCAGGTCCAGTTTTGTCTGCTTTCTTCCACTTTTTGAAGGACGTTTATTTTGGTGTTTTTCACCAGTGTCAATTTCTGGATTTTAGACTCTGTAGAAGTTTTAGCTGTCCAAAGATCCCCTTTACTTAGTTTTATGGTAAAACCATGAAAGGACGCATACAGTCAGAGACATGAGACAGGAGAGACAGATAAATGACAGAAGATAGAAAATTGTGATTATAGTGAAGAACAAAATAGAGAAATAGAAAGGTGAAGAATAGAGAAGAGAAAAGAGGAGAAGAAAAGGGGGGGAAAGAGAGAGGAGAGGAGAGGAGAGGAGAGGAGAGAGGAGAGGAGAGGAGAGGAGAGGAGAAGTAAAGTGAGGACTTGGACACACACTGAGGTTGGAGGATTCTCTCATGTCTCATTAGAATGTGTGGCAGGAGAATGTTGAGTGATGATACTGTTGATTTAAAGTTAATCCAAGCTAAAAAAACCAGATAAATCCAGTTACAAAGGAAGACGAGAAGAGAAATGGACACACACACATCAGCACATGCCTAGTGACAGCACACACACACACACACACACACACACACACAAAGGAGGGGCTGCTACACTAGAAATGCTGTATTTATATGATATGGTTTTTAAATGTGTGTGTGTGTGTGTGTGTGTGTGTGTGGCTGCACTAGGCATGTGTCAAATATCACGATATTCAGCCATAGGCATCTGACTGACATTTAAATCAACCAATCACAGTTTGTTTCATCCAGCATCATGTTTAGGGGTGTAAAAAAATGTGGAAATGATGTCCTTACAAAATAGACTGGTGTAAAATAATAATAGATCTCCTGTAAATTAGTGAATGTTTATCAGGGGTGTCCAATCCTGGTCCTGGAGGGTTGGGGTGTCCTGTAGAGTTTAGCTCCAACCCTAATCAAACACACCTGAACCAACCTGAACCAACTAATCAAGGTGTTGCTAGCTAGATTTAAAACGTACAGGTTGGCGTGTTAAGGCAAGTTGGAGCTAAACTCTGCAGGACACCCCGTCCCCGCCAGGACCGAGACTAGTACTGTGACTCGGAAATCCTAAAATCGTTTCCAGTGTTGAATGTAATATGCAATAATAATAAAATGAAATCTTCTTCTTATCGAACTGATTATCGTGATATTGAAATCTAGAAGCGACTCATGTCCAGCTGAGGCAGTTTTTTTAAGACTGTCTGCGGTTCACAGCCCACCAGTTTTATTCAGCTTGTACATGAAATAGTACGAGTGTCATGGAAGTCTTAAAACAGGAAGAAAAACATCATCGGCTTTCGCATCTGCACATGTCTCTAGTTAGCCAGCTAACGAACCTGACAGAATTCATAAGTAATAAATTAATATAAATAACGAAGTAATATAGTTTTTTATATACGTATCAAATTTCTAACAATGGGAAGAATGTTGTAATTCTGTTCACGCTGTAGGTTTAAACTCTTTAGCGTCTACATGACTGGATCTGCGGTTTGTAGTTAGACTTTCCTCCTTTTTTTTGGCTTGGGTCTCACTCACACACACATATACACACTTACAAAGAAGTTAAAAACCAAAAAAAAGTACACAAACTAGCAATCTGTCGTGTTTTTTTTTTTGTTTCTGTGTGTTTGCTGCATCCATAAATTTAACTGCTGAACATTTTTATAGTGGTGATTTTTTTTTTTAGCAAAGGTAGAAAAAGCCTCCAGCTCAGCTGGCAATCTGAAAAAGTCAGAGTGGTCCCAAATAAATCAGAAGTGTTTTTTTCCCTTACACACTTATTCACACGCTTGGGACGGACATGTGAAATGCGAGTGTCCTTACTAATACTTCTACCTGCTCAGCATTAGTGTAAAGAGACAAAGGCAAAGGGAAGAAAAAGTGCACTCGTCTTTGCTTTATCTGTCCATCAGCAGTTTAAGCGCCCTCTCGATGTTCATCCGATGGCCGACACGCGTCACTCCCAGATCGATGAGGTCGTCTTTTTGCAGGTTTGGCAGGTGAGATCCCTCGATCTCGTTTTCCATAAAGGCGTCTCTGTGTTCGGCCATGTTGAGACTCTCCAGCCAGTCAGCGACGTCATGCTTGGACCACAGCAGGACAGGCTTGCTGGAAAATGGCTTGGAGTTGGATGAAGAGGACGAGGAGGACGAGTGCAAAAGTGAAAGAGGAGATGCTGAGCGGCTTCCAAACGGGCAGAGAGGTGGGGTCGGAGCTGGAGAGGAGACAGGGCCTGGTGTGGAAGGGGTGGGGCTTAATGCAGGAGGTGAAGTGACTGAGGGAATAATACAGGGAGGAGTGGAAGGACTGGTGAACGTTAGAGCAGTGGAGCGCTGGGTACCTGAGACAGAGGAAATGGCAGAATCCCTAAAGAAAAAAAGAGATAAAGAAAGTAAGCAGTGAAGAATAAATGAAGTGGAAATGTGAAACAAGGGAGTTTAAATAACCCTAAGCCTAACCCCTAACCCCTAACCCTAACCCTAAAAAAAATTACAGAAAAAAAGAGAGAGATTAATTGTAAAAAAAACTAATCTAATCTGAATGTACGTTAAGACATTAATAAAAATATAAATATGACAGTTTTTATCAGAATGCTTTTTAATTTGCGTTTGTGCCTGAAATTGTAATTACATTGTTATACATTCTCATATCTCATTTTTATTGCTCTTTAAGCACACACACACACACACACACACACACACACAGAGTAGTACTCTAGAAAAAAAAATTTACATTCCATTTTACACCCAAGTTACACAAATACTGATCAGCATAACAATAAAACCTGTGACGTAAAAATGTTGATGATGTCTTCACATTGGTCAGGATGTGGGATATATTAGTCAAGTTTAGACAATATTATTATTATTTGGACAATAGGGTGATACACTCACTAAGACACTGTTATTAAGCAGCAAGTAATCAGTCAGTTTAATGGCAGTGGCTTTAAGCTGGATATTAACCACGTGGGTTTAATGTTATGGCTGAGCTATATAAAATCACACCGGTTTGTACTTTGCCTATACCACCACTAGAGGACGCAGTCACAATGTGTAATATGAACCTGTGAGAGGTATGAAAATTGTTAGCACATAATGGATAGACTCCAGCAGATCCATGTGACCCCAAATGAAAGAATAAGTGGGTATAGAAGGTGAATGAATGAATATTAGTACTAGAATATACTGTGGTTAAGGTGTTCCACTGCTGACCAGAGAATTTTGAGATCAATTAACAGCACCATCAAGCTGTCACCTCTGGGCCCTTCAGCAAGGCCCCTAATTATCAACTGCTTAGCTGGATAAATGAGGTAAATATGAGTCGCCTCATTCATGCAATTATTCAATCTGTATGTTGCATAAACACTTCACGATGCACCGACTGGGCAAATGCTAATTGGGTCATTTTAAATTGGTTGTGTCCTGTGAAGTAAATCAGCTCAAATTTGCTACTTGCCAACTATGCTAACACCCAGACACTGTACTAGCATTAATAAAGAGGCTTACCCTTTATAACTGAATAACATTGTCTCTCACCTGTTTGTAAAGCTCCTGGGTCCTGTTGGAGAATCAAGAGAATCACCTTGTTTCGGGGATTTTTCTCTGTTCATGTGCTGCAGAATGGAGCTAAGTTCACTAATAACATTTGCCTTGGGATCTGGGATAGATGAAGGAGGGCTGCGAAGATCAGGGGTGTCTCTCCAAAGCTTGGAAGACCTCCGAGTGGGTGTTTTGTGGAGTTCTGATTGTGGTGGAGGGGGTGCGGGTGGAGGTTGATTGAAGAATTCGGGACTCTCCTCAATCAAGGGGTCCCTGTAAAGTGCATTGCTTTTGTTGATGATGGGCTTCATTTTTGGCTTGGGCGGCACAGGGGGTCTGTCCACCAGGAAGACCTGGCCGTCTGCATAGACTGTGCAGGTGTCCAAAGCCTCACTGCCTTCTGAAGACAGTGTTGAGATGCTGGACACGGTAGAGATGGTGCTGGTGGTCTCTAGGTGAGGGTCTCCGCTACTTCGGCTATCCATTTCAATTCCAGAGTCCATGACTGGCTCAAAGCTCTCAGAGGATGGTGGAGGGTAGCTGGAAGGAGGAATGCAGTTTAGTATCCCAGAACGTTTCAGTTCTGCATTAATGGGTGGAGGAGCATGGGGGTGATATGGAGGCAGTGCTCCCCCTGATATACTGTTTTTCCTTTGTTTAAGAATCTCTGCTACTTGGTCTTCAGGAATGTCAATACTGTTGGCAAACTCTAACGGAGGTGGTAAAGGTTCAGCAAACACAAATTCCTCATCAATATCGACAGAGGCCAGTGGTGGAGGAGGAATTCGGAAAGGCAGTTTGATAGGCTCATCCACTGATCCACCTGCTGTGATACTTTTTGTTCGGGTTGGGACCGATGTCTGTGAGTTGGGAGCTGAAGGCATTTTGGAGTCAAAGTCTCTATTGTCTTGTTGGGGGGCCTTGTCCTCTTTAGCTTCATCATTTACATTATTTTCTTCTGTCTCTCCATCCATGGTGTGCACCATCAACAATCCTGCTGGTTTCTGCTGTGATGTATCTACAATGTCAATTACCATGTTCTTTTTTTCCTCTTCCTGCTTGCTATCATTCGTACTTTCCACTTCATATTTAGATTCTGTCATCTGCCTCCGAAGAACGGCCCGGCCTGTGCACACAGAGGTGGCAAATTTGGCCTCAATGCCTGAGCGAAGCTTGGTATCAATAAACAAGGGTTGATTAATATCTGGCTTGTGAGGCTCCATCTTTGGGGGAGGTGGAGGAGGCTGTGCTTGGTCTTTTATAGCTCTGTCTCTGGCTGCAAGTGCCAAAGCTAATGGGGAATTAGGATCAAGAGTCTTACCTGTAACTGGGTGTAGGTATCCTTCACCATTGGTGCTGTAGGTCTTTATTGTTGCTGGAAGGCTGACTGGACTGTCCAAATCAGGGCAGTTTCTTGTTCGTGTGTTTAGGGGTTCACGCACAATCACAGGTTCTGGGGTGTTAAAGTCTGTGACATTGCCACCACTACCACCCCCACTACCTCCTTCATTTTTACCACCTTTTGAAAGAGCAAGCAGCGAAGCAGGTGGTGCCATGAGTGTCCGAAGCCCTTCATTACTCGCAAACATTCCCTCATCAATGGACTTTGACTGGCGTAAACGAGGGGTTGGGGTGGCCAGGGGTAAATCCTCATCCCCCAAATCTGTGGAAAGAAAAGCAGGGGAATTTCTATGTGCTTCCAATCTCTTTTCTCGGTCTCTTACTGCCCCAGCAATAGCAGCAGCAAAGGGATTATTAACATTGAGTGTATCTTCAGGTCTCAGTTGGCCTGGATGATCCAGAGTGTTTATTTCAATCTCCATGCTGCTTCCCTGACTGCTTTTTCCACTGCTGCTAGTGGATGGTTCTTTGACAATTATGGTGGGGATAGGAATAGAGCAGGTTTTTTCTGGACTATCTTCCACATTCGGCTGCTTTACTAACATCCCTTTTCTGCGTGCAGGCTTGGCGGGGACATAAGTTGCCTTGTTTCCTACTTCAGAATATGGGTTCTCAGGGACTGAGGCTCTGCTTCGATTTCTAGAATTATGCTGGTTTAATATGGAGTTTGAAAGGTCATAGTGATCTGAATTTTGTCGCAAAAATACACCTCGACCTTTGTTGATGTGTTTGTATTTCCGTATCCTTTGCCTGCCTGGGCTTGCATAAACCCAGGCTGGTTGTTGCTATAGTCTCGGCTATTGGGGGCATTAGAGCTGAAGGGGGGTGATGGAGGCGAGATGCCAGGTGGAGGTGGAATGTCTTCTGATGTATCAGGCATAGAAAGGCTCCGTGTAAACTTTAGCAATGGAGGCGTCAGAAACTGCTTTTCCTCTTCTGTAATACCTAGCGAATACAAACAGGACATATATGATTTGACTATCACCAAATACTTAAAATCAGTAAAGTTTTCTCAAACTTATAAATATTATGATAACTGCTATCAGCGAATAACTGAGCACTTGAAGTTTTGTCACAGCTGAATTTAAATTTGCATTTGTAGCATTTGGCAGACGCACTCATCCAGAGCGACTTACATTTATTTTATTTATACAACTGAGCAAATGGGGGTTAAGCAAGGGACCCAAAGTGGTAACTTGGTGGCACTGGGAATCGAAACCTGGATCTTCCAGTTACCTTAACCACTGCGCTACCACTTCCCCAAATTAAACCAGTATAGTAATTCATATGTATCAGGAAAAAATTTAGCGACTTTAAAAATTCATTTACAGCATTTGGTAGATGTCCTAATCCAGAGCGACTTACATTCATCTCATTTGGACAACTATGCAATTAGGGGTTAAGGGCCTTGCGCAGTGGTGGCTTGCTGGTGCTGAGAATCGAATCCAGATCTTTTTGGTATCAGTCCAACGTCTTAACCACTAAATCAAGGTGTTGGACTGATAACCTTAACCACTAAGCCACAACTTCAAACAACAACAGATATTTAAGATCAAATCTTTGTCCTAGATATGTATTGTCATTGTAAAAAATGACTTTACATGTCTTGCTTACCAATGGACTTTTGTCTCTTCATTGTTCCCTTTGGTATACCCAAGTATGCCCCCTGTTGTCCGCTAGGAACAGTGGGGGAAACAACAGCTACACCTTGTCGTTCATAAATAGCCTGAAAAAATAGAAATATTATCATTTATCATTAAAAGTACATAAAGAAATGTATTTAAAATTAGTCTAAGAAAGGACATTCCACAACTGAACACTTTATTTAGCCTGGACAGTGTTTACGGTATGTGTTAAGTGCTATTAATTCTATACTATATATAATAAATAGATTGGAACCCTTGTACGATGCTGTCTATAGAGTGTCACTGTGTTATAATACGACAAAGAGCAAGAATTACATTAAAATCACCAGGCGTGACCAAGCAGCGGCTGGAGGGACGAGGTTTAATGGCGGCCACTCTCATGTCTGCTGAACCGTTGTCTCTTGTGGTTTTTTGAGAAGGAGGCACCTCGTCCAGTTTATCTGTGACAGACAAAAACACTGCATAATGAAAAACTGAGTAAGGATATTGACAACGTTTGACTCCTATAAAAAAGAAAATCTCCACGCTGGCAAAATTGAGTAATTGCATTAACCTTTTCACCAAAAGATGCTTTTGATGAAATTGAAAGCGCTAATAAAACAGAAAAAAAGGGGAAAAAACATCAGAAAATACAGCCCTGGAAGCCATGCAAGCTCTGTAGTATTTCACGGTGCGCTTGAGCCACTGCTGAGCTGCATGCGAGCGATTCTTTACTTATTTATTTTTTTGTCCATTATGTATTCTTTTGTTTTCTACTTAAAGCCCCCATGCATTTTTTTTGTGTGATTACTTAGTGTGACTTGAAAAACAATCCTCTTCTTCACACCCTCAACATTAGACGACTGAGTATCTACACAGAGACGGGGAGAGAAGCATGATTTAACCCCTACACACATCTACAGACTCTACATATACATGTATAAGCTTAATTTACTCTATATACATGCATAGGTAAATTTGTAAACACAAGCATTTAGCTGACACACTTTATTCACACCCAAAACCAGATTTTACATTTCTAAGCTTTTTTTTTTTTTTAAATTAAACCATTTGTTTTAAACATTTTATGCTCTTCTTAAGATCCCTGCTATCATCGTTAGTGTCTATAATATATTTTTATTTACATCTGAACTTATCGCTTTAAAAAACGTCTTTAAATTTCATCTCTCTTCTGATTTTATCTGGCAAAACAATGTTTGGAGTAAGTAACCTACGGGAAGGACATCAGCCACAGGGACCTTTAGAAACTTAAATGCTATTTATTGTTGAAGAATAACCAAGTTCTGAATGCACCAAGAGTGCAAGTTGTGTCATAGGTAATAGAAATAATAACAGAATAACAGAGGAGCGAAAAGAAGCGGTGAAAATAAAACATATGTTTACTGTGTGTTTGCATTTCTGATAGCTTGCAGAAACGACAGAAAGAAAACCAAAAAACTGTTTACAACTTTAAGTAAATCTAGACATGCATTAGAGTGAATAATCTCATTTAAACATATTTTATTATGATGTATTTTAATACATTTTTTCTTTAGGTTCAACATTGACCAGCACTGAGTAACTGATGGGGTAATTTAATACACTTTTATTATGATATCTACCACTGTCCTATTCAGTTACGAGCTCCGTCACCGAATGAATTAAACTTGTAAGTCAAGGCACCGCTGTATTTCGGAAAACTCAGATAAAGAGCAAAAAAAAAGTGTTTTGCAGAAATAGCATATCATAGCATGGTATAGTACTGTATAGTAACTCAGTACTAAAAATAATCCTAACGGTGCATCCCTACTCCTCGGATAAAAAGAGAATTAAATAAGTAAAAAAAGGTAAAGTCTAACAAACAATAAACTTGTAACTCAAGAAGGAAACACTGTTATATAAAAAGAAAAATGTTGGGTAAGGTCTTAAAATAACTTTAACTGAACTTTAAAATCTATGCTATGATTCTAAAGCTTAAATGCTAAAACTTACCACCTCTCTTTCTCCTTAGAGTGGCTGGAGAAAGAGTGGAAATCATACTGCAGATATCAGTATAGAAAAAATCTCTCACAAACACACAGACTTATTTCTAAGATGATTATTCTATCTTATTAAAGTCTACACTTAATCTTAACCCTAATTATAACTGTCTATAGTGGCTAAGTGAGACATTATTAGTATAGGACATATAACCACATGGGTAATATTTTATATTTGGGTTATTTTTATGAAGGCTATACTTTGTTAGTAATTAAAACTAACTTTGATACTTGACTATATATATCACATAAATGGATTATTTTAGCAGTATACATGTTTATATATACTGTGTTCTGGATAACATATTAATAACCAGCTACAATGAGGGAAAAAAATTATTTGATCGGCTGCTGATTTAGTATGTTTTTCTACTGATAAAGAAATAATCAGTCTGTAATTTTAATGTTGGTTTATTCTAACAGCGAGAAACGGAATAACAACAAAAACATCCAGAAAAAAACACATTAAAAAACCCCGTTATAAACTGATTTGTATATTAATAAGTGAAATAAGAATTTGATTCCCGAACAATCAGCAAGATTTCTGGCTCACATGTGTCTTTTATACAAGTTAGAAACACACTCTCTTAAAGGGACTCAAGAAGAAACAGAATCAATCAATCAGATCCCAAACTCTCCATCATGGCCAAGACCAAAGAGCCGTCCAAGGATGTTAGCGACAAGATTCTAAACCTACACAAGGCTGGAATGGGCTACGAAGCCATCGCCAAGCAGTTTGGTGAGAAGGTGACAACAGTTAGTTTGATTATCCACAAATGGAAGAAACACAAAATATCTGTCAAACTCCATCAGTTTGGGGCTCTCAAGATCTTATCTCTTGGAGTTTCAATAATCATAAGAACAGTAAGGAATCAGCCCAGAACTACACAAGAGGATCTTATCAATGATCTCAAGGCAGCAGCTTGAACCCTAGTTACCAAATTGATAACACGCAACGTCGCGAAAGACTAAAATCTTGCAGCACCCACAAGGTTCCTCCTGCTGAAGAAGCATAGATATATAGATATATATATATATATATATATATATATATATATATATATATATATATATATATATACATACATACTGAAGGTTCAAGTTGCTGAACTTCAGCCTCAAAACTTTAATGAGTTGAAGAAGATCAGCTTAGAGTAGTGGAACTAAATCTCTCCTGAGACATGTGCAAACCTGGTGACCAACTAGACTACTAAAAACGTCTGACCCTCTGTGATTGCCGGGGTTTTACCACCAAGTACTAAGTCTTGAAGGAATCAAATATTTATTTCACTCATTAAAATGCAAATCAATTTATAACTTTTTTGAAATGTGTTTTTCTGGATGTTTTTGTTGTTCTTCTGTATCTTACTGTTAGAATAAACCAACATTAATATTATAGACTGATCGTTTTGTGTATTATTACTCTTATCGTGCTATAAAAAAACACAAAAGCTGTGAAAGCTACAATGTTCGCTGTAGTTTTTTTTTCCTTTTTATTTCCAATTTAAAGTGTAAAAGGGTCAGGGTCTAAACGTCAATTGTTAGTGGTGACACACCGAATACCCAAACAAGCCACTGTATGTTAAACCAGATTTTAGCATCGTACAGTTTTACACATCAGATTATGATTATTGAGGATTAACATGAAACTAGACCATCCAGGATACAATTCATCCCTAGTTTCCAACGCTCCACTATTTCAAGGGTAAAAATCTTTAATTTATTCGATGCAAAGGTTTACTAAAGCATTTACAATGCGCTTAGGAATTCTGTTCGTTCATAGGTGCTTCAGTAAAATGTTTCATCCATCCACAAAGATGTTGGACTGCTCATCAGTAGATCATTGGTTTTATTTTCATCACCACCAAGCTACCACTTCTGGGTTCCAACGAAAGGCCCTTGACAATTAAATATTGCTTGTAGAATCAGACTCATGTTCTAAAACTGCTACACAAATAATGTTAGAAGGAGATGGAGCAGAGCCTATGGTACTACTGTTTATGGGTAATGTCAAAATCCAGCATGTTGATAAAAGACGTTTCCTGCACAAAATCTACTGCCTTATTGCATAAAGCCCGAGACAAAACCACACCAAGCGAAGCACACTGTACATTTCAAGATTTAAAGCAACAAAACACCACAATATGAAGTGCATAATACAAAGCAGACTTCGCATGCCAGAGTTCAGCATTAAGGGATTAAAATACAGTGTACACATAATTCAGAATTATATTCACCCCAAATATATGCAAGGTGTTTCTGGGGTCTGATGTTTGCTTCATTAAACACATCTGGGCTTATTAACACTTATGCATAGACACACATGATGATCATGCAGTGCCATTTAATTCAAATAGTTAAGATGGTAAGTGGTGAAATGTGTACGTAACAAATTCCTGCTTACCTTTATCCACTTCTCATAGTAACCCGGATTGGAACACACACACAAACACACAGAAATAAGAAGGAAAACAGACGTGGATATATAATGTATTAGGGATTTAAATGAATATAATTACAATTAAAATGTATAAAACCTAAACTACAGTAGCTCAAATACTGTTAGGCACAGCCTGAAAGATAAATTCTACATATTTGTGTGTTTATTTTATGTTTAAAAGTTCAGCTAATTAAAACGAGTGTAAACATGAACATGAAACCCTGGTACTAGGGGAGGTGGTAGCGCAGTGATTACAGTGTTTGACTGCTAACCCGAAGATTGTGGGTTTGATTCCTAGCACCACCAGTGCTGTAAATGTAGACTGGGGTCTTGTTCTTTAAGCCTCCTGAGATGGGGTGGGTTAGGTACTAACCCATCACTCACACATCACAGGGCATCGCAGACACTCACACATCACAGGGAATCACAGACACTCACACATCACAGGACATCACAGACACTCACACATCACAGGACATCACAGACACTTAAACATCACAGGACATCACAGACACTTAAACATCACAGGACATCACAGACACTCACACATTACAGGACATCACACACTCACACGTCAAAGGGCATTACAGACACTCACACATCACCGGACATCACAGACACTCACACATTACAGGACATCACAGACACTCACACATTACAGGACATCACAGACACTCACACATAACAGGACATCACACACTCACACGTCAAAGGGCATTACAGACACTCACACATCACCGGACATCACAGACACTCACACATTACAGGACATCACAGACACTCACACATTACAGGACATCACAGACACTCACACGTCACAGGACATCACAGACACTCACACATTACAGGACATCACAGACACTCACACATAACAGGACATCACAGACACTCACACGTCAAAGGGCATTACAGACACTCACACATCACCGGACATCACAGACACTCACACACATGACAGACATCACACAGACACTCACACATTACAGGACATCACAGACACTCACACATTACAGGGCATGACAGACACTCACACATCACAGGACATCAATTATCTCTACATGCAGGCCTAAGCAGCTGTGTGTATATAAACATTAACTTAGAGTATATATTACTCTAAGTGTATATAAACTTAGAGTAATATATACTCTAAGTTTCTGTGGGTCCATGTGTGTCTTACCCATGTCCTCCAGTTCTGATGTCATAGACTTGGAGCGCATGGACAGTGCTGTGGTTGGTGCTCTCTTTGGAGGAGGTGGGGCTAAAGAGAAAAACATTGCACAGATTCAGTTATACAAAGAATTTAAATATTTTCTTTCTTTATTAAACATCTGTATATGGAATGTTTGGTTTTACTCACCTGTGTACAATTATTCACGATAGAGTTAGAATGAGATTTGGGTAAAATGCAGTATGTAAACATGCTTTTTCACGCAATCGCTTTCATGCCATGTCGTAAAAATAGTAACTAATAAGCTTTTGATCAGAAATTCACAATCCAATATTGGAATGCAGGACCATGGCAGGTCTCCAATACACCAACCGTGTGGAGTGTAAGTGTATACTGAGCTATTCAAGACACAACCCCTCTCTCTCTTGCCCCCTTTTTCTCACTCTTGCGCTCTCTCTCTCTCTCTCTCTCTCTCCCTCTCTCTCTCTCTCTCTCTCTCTCTCTCTCTCTCTCTCTCTGTCTGTCTCTCTCTGCCCTCTTGCTCTCTCTCTCTCTCTTTCCCCTTTCTCTCTCTCGCCCCTCTCTTGGTTACTCCTTTTTTCTATCTTCTCTCTCTCTCTCTCTCTCTCTCTCTCTCTCTCCTCTCTCTCTCTCTCTCTCTCTCTTTCCTGCCCTCTCTCTCTCTTGCCCAGTTTCTCTCTCTTTCTCCTCTTCCTCCTGGTCTTTGTCTCTCTCTCCCTCTCTGTTCCTTCTCCCCCCCTCTCCTCTCTCATCCGCTCCTCTTCTCTCTCCTCTCTCTCTCGACTCCTTTCTTTTCTTCCCTTCTCTCGCCCCTCTTCTCCCCCGCCCTCTTTTTTTCTCTCCTTTTCCCTCTCCCTTCTTCTAACCCCTCTCTTCTTCCGCCACCTCTTTCTCTCTCTCTCTCTCTCTCTCTCTCTCTCTCTCTCTCTCTCTTTCTCTCTCTCTCTCTCTCGCCCCTCTCTCTCTCTCTCTCTGCCTCCTCTTCTCTATCCTCCTCTCCTCCCATCCTCCTCTCTCGCCCTTCTTGACCTTCTCCCTCTCCCCTTTGTCTCCTCTTCTCTGTCTTCTTCTCTCATCTCTCTCCCATTCTCTCTCTCTTCTCCTCTGCCCCTCTCTCTCTATCCTCTCTCTCTCTCTCCGCTCTGTCTCCCCCTCTCTGCCTCTCTCTCTCTCTCTTCTTTTCCCATCGCTCTCTTCTCCCTCTCTCTCTCTCTCTCTCTCTCTCTCTCTCTCTGTCTGTCTGAAGTGGCAGATGGCTGCACTGTGGATTAGGTCTGAGAGCATCAGGTGCCAAACGGACATTCAGCAGGACATTGGCATTCTGTCCTGAGCCCCTCTGTTCTGTCCATACAAAAATGACCCAATTTTTAATTGAAAAAAATGTAATCAATGTCCTCCTGTACATTAGTCTTTATTCTCTACATACTATGCAGTCCAAACGTCTTCCACAGAGATCTCCAGATGCAGTGCTTCTATTCTGCAGTGTTTTCTAATTGAATGCATCAATTTCCATTGCAAATTTAACAACTTGAGTGAAAGTAGAATGCAGCCCCCGTTGCTTTAATGACAGTGTGCAGTCCATCTGGCAGAGAGTGTAAACTGGAGAGTTTACAACTTTCTGTGTGAAAAATGTGTGATTCCTTTTAGATAGAACTGATTGGTGCGTCATCTAAACACTCATCTGACCTTTGGTACAAATCACCTAACAGGGTCAATATAACAGATTTGTTTGAATTTAAATAGGGCCCTAAATTTAGTGCAAAATCTTAAATAATAAATTCACTATAAAGTTTATATTGTATATTATATTATATTATATAAAAATTATTTAATAATAATAATTTAAAAACATTTCAATAATCATTCATTCATTCTTTATTTTATTATTTTATTTTCTATACCCGCTTATTCCCTAATTCGGGGTCACAGGGATCTGCTGGAGTCTATCCCAGCTGTCTCTGAAAGGGTGAAAGGCAGGAGGGGGACACCCTGGACAGGTCACCAGTGCATTACAGGGCCACACACAAACACACACACAAACACACACACACACACACACACACACACACACACACCACACACACACACACACTCACTCCTATGGGAAATTTAGACTCACTAATCAATCTAACATACATGTTTTTGGACTGTGGGAGGAAACCGGAGAACCCGGAGTAAACCCAAACAAGATCCCACAGGAAGAACATGTAAACTCCACACAGAAACAGCCCTGCAGGGGAATCGAACCTGGGACCTTCTTGCTGTGAGGCCATTGTGCTACCTACATTTTAATATAATAAATGTTATGAATATATAATTACACTTTTGGACCCCCGACATGTAACTGTATACACATACATTTATTTGGTCTGGCCAGGTTTTTAATTAATTGTTAACAGTTGCTGTGGAAGGTTGCCTGGTTTTGCACCATAGCTACAACTCACATTGCCTGTTTACACTTTATCACTTCATGTGTTTTTTTTTAAGGAATAGCTAGCCGACCGTGAAAAGACCAGCTGTAAATTGTCCTCCGAAACTCATTCGAGGATATAAATCAGATCCATCAAACCACATCAGAAGGTGGTCTGGGACACATTTCAGACAAAACTGGACAAATCTAAATACATCTGTCTGTTTCAGTGCTTGTCTCCGCCGCACATTCAGAAACAGGATAGTCCGTCTTGTTCTGTAAGAGAAGCCAGCACTTTATTTTCCCACAAGGGTCGACTCTGAGCTCTTATCCATGTATCTCGCTGGGTTTAATGCTGCCCACGGCTAAAATGCTGCACATACAGTATAGTGATAATTACTGCCTTTTGGTACATAAGCCTTGGTTCAGGCTGCCTCATTTTCTTTTTTTGACTGTATTCGCAAACCCAAACAAAGCAAAATAACGGTCAGGTCATTTCAGATGAGCGGAAATATTAGCATTTTGTGCAGGAATAGAAACGGATTCATATCTTTTACAGGCGGATTAAATTATGTGTAAATAGTGTAAATAGAACCGTTTTGACAAATCAGAAAAAAAAACGCATGAAGTGACCAGGTGTCTCGAAAAGAATTTATTTTTAATATAGGAAAATGTCTATCCAAATTTTCTCCTGTTTTTCATTTTCGTGGCAAACAACAGGCTTTAGTGTTTGTAGGCGTGTGGGATTGGGGTGTGGATGTGTGTGTTTCTGTTCTATACCTTTCTTTCTTGCATTGTCATCATTGTCCATGTTTCTTGTGACAGTCACCACTTTAATGACCAGTCTGTTTCCACCCTGTCGTATCATGTTGACCACCTGCCTGTGACCCACTTTCACCACGTTCTCCTGGTTCACCTGAACACACACAGTTACAAACAGCTCAGTTTTCTGTTCATTTCTTTATAAAAATGCTCCAGAATTAATGTGCATTCTTTAAAAAAAAACATTACACAGTAAAATACAAGTTATATTTTTATTAAATTTGATTTTTTTTTTTTTATAATTTATTTACAGCCGGTATAAATAAAAATCACTTCTTGGCAAGCAACAGTAACAAGACAGAAAGCCAAAGCGGAACTTCCTGGTTTAAAAAAACAAACAAAAAACCAACAGCATTTTTGACCATATAAAACATAGTTATATAAAGGAAATCATTTATAGTTTACCTCTTCAGGTGAGGACTAATTACAAATGCTGTTCAGCTGGTAATGTCCTGGTGTACATACTAGTAAATGTTTGTTATACAGGTACAGTGTGTACAGTAACTGACCAGGTCTCCGGCTGCCTTAATGTGTAAGACTTAAGCAGGATAGACAGGAGCAAATATCTGTATATCTATAAATATATTAGTAGAGACCAAAATGATTCACAGAAAAATGATCGAAACGCGTCTGTTGGGTGGGAATCAAACCCAAGTTTCGTTGTTGAAAGTCAATGAATCCACCATCTTTACTGAGCAAAGCTTCCAAAAACCGCAGAAAAACTACAGTTCGAAAACATCAACAGACTAAACCTTCAGCAGTCAATTCAGTAGCACGGACTCAAACCCGCACAATAAGGCATGACACAAACCCACCTATACACAGGCGTCACACATCAGGTTATATGGAGCTTAAAATATAACCAAAACATCCGAATTTTATTTGTAAAAATTGAAGTGTAAATTTACCAAAACTGAATATTATGTGGTATTTAAAATAGTTGTATATATTTAACAGGGCAGCACGGCAGCTTAGTGTTTAGCACTGTTGCTTCACAGCAAGAAGGTCCCGGGTTCTATTCCCCTGCAGGGGTTTTTCTGTGTGGAGTTTGTATGCTCTCCCTGTGTTTGTGTATAGGTTTTACTCCGGGTTCTCCGGTTTCCCTCCACGGTCCAAAAAAAATGTACGTTAGATTGATTGGTGATTCTAAATTGCCCATAGGAGTGAGTGTGAATGTGTGAGTGTGTGTGTGTGGCCCTGTGATGGACTGGTAACCTTGTGACCACTAAAAGCTAGACAAATCCAACATATTTCTAATGAATAAACTCGGTGGTTAAGGATCACGTGTATCATGTGTTCATATATTAGCTATTCTACTTCATCGCTTTGAATGATTAGTTATGCATTGAGATGATGGTCAAGGTACGACTAACACACCCCAGTATTCAGCCTGTGATAATCTGTATTATGTCATCAATTAAAAATAGGATGTATCTACAGACTTCTGTCTCTGTGTAGGTGTGGAGTATGAGTGGACTCCTGTTTCAATTCAGTATGTTTTGTCTTTATTGTCTCCTGTTCTGTCTTTCTCTTTCTCACTGACATCTGCAGCAGCATGAATCATCAGCCTTAACAGAGCATCACAGTTCACACACACACACACCAGCACACATACACAAACAGCTGCAGCAGAGCTAATGCCTCTTCTTAAAACCAGAGAATAACAGAAACTCACATACACACTGGCATGTCCATCACACACACATACACACCAGATTTCTCGCTCTCTCTTTCTCCAAACAGACTTCCTGATACACAAATAAAGATTCTACAGATTTTTCTGAATGTATTTAATTACACTGATGACCATGGAGAGAAAATAAAGATTTCTGAGCTTGATATCATATATATATATATATACGTATCATGTATTATGTATAATATGTAGTATATATATATATATATATATATATATATATATATATATATATATATATATATATATATATATATATATATATATATATATGTTATAACTAAGCATTAACTAAGATTAATTTATACATCGAATGACCTGAATTTTATTAGTTCAGTATTATAATAGTTACTCATAGAAGCAGTGCAGATTTGGGCAAAGGACTCAAATAGAGATTGGGCAATTTACTAAATGGTAGAATACATACTATTGGACCTCTGTCTTATCTGAACCTGTATTCCTGTAAACTATGTAGAATATATAGAAAAGTCCACACTTCGTTGCTAAAGGACAAGAGTAGGTAATGTCAAGAAATGATAAAATATGATAACGGTATATCTATTTTAAATATTTAGTATTATAAAGCAGGAAACAAATAAGTAAAGCAAAAAAAATAAAACATCTGTTAGGAGAAAAAAACAGGCTTGTAAATTGAAGCATCCGTCTGCACTCAGAATTACCCATTTATTCTGAAGTGTCTAGTCAGGACAAAGGAAGTCCTGCAACCTAAATTTAGGTTCAACAAAGCAATGGATTTAGTAGGAGACGACTGAAGTTTTAGGATAGGACAGTCAGCTAGAATGACTAGACGAGGAAAGTGCACAGATGATCCTATCTAAAAAAAACCCAGATCTTGGGGAATTTAAGAAAAAGTGAAATAAAATAAGACGGTAAGTTTTGTATATTGAGTGCTTTTAACATTAGATAAGGAATACTTTCACAAGCAGGTTATTGTATTGAAACCTTGTTCACACGCTCAATAAGAATATCATGTGATTTATTTCTAAAAAATATCCATTAAGAAGAATTGAGCTAAAGGGGAAAACCCTATTGGACGTCATAGTGGATGAAGGATAAGGATAAGCTAGCAGGTGAAAGCAAATTGTGGTTGAAAACTGGCATGATATTTAACCTGGTTGGATCTAACCAATGAGTGAAAACCTCATCTAGATGTTGAAATTTATTAATAGCAGTAAAAAGTCTAAACCTAACAGACTAATAAATATATTTCAGCAGTTTTAAAGTTAAGCCATTTGGATTAGTTTCTATCTGTATTTCTTTCTTGGGTTTTTTTATTGACTTTGGTGAACAAAAATCAGGTGTGTTTTTTAGAGTTTCATTACTTTTAGTAGCATTTCTCTAGAAATACATTTTTAAAATAATAAGACAAAATGGATGCAGGATGAGTAAAGATCACTTTGGCGGCAAGAAGAATTTCCCAGAATGCACTGTGACATCCAGTGATACAGACATACAGTCAGTACAATGATACACACATTAAAATGCTGCACTTTGCTGCCCTTCAGCCGTGACAAGCAAAACTGGGTTAGCGAGCAGGATGAGGAATGTATGTATGTGAGTGTGTGAGTATGTGTGTGTGTGTGTGTGTGTGTGTGTGAGTGTGAGTGTAAGAGCAATCCAAGCAGAGAAATCACAGTCTGTGTAACCAAGGCAACAGCCCAGGAGGCTGATGTCACGGAAGCACCACATATCAGGGTAAAACATAAAATCTACAGCATGGGGTGTGTGCTTGTGTATGTACACTTGTATGGTCCATCAATGGTATGCAGTATGTGTGAACAGCATAAATATTACTCCAACATGTCTGACATGCAGCCAGACCTGGTTTTATAGCTGTCCCGCATCCCGGTACAATGCAGTATGCAAAGTCAACGAGCAGAAGGGTTTTTTTTTTCCGATTTTGCAGCTAATAAAACATTTCTTAGGCTAATCGTCGTCTGAAGAATGCTGTGGAGATTTGACTGCAGATCATCTGTTAGGTTAGTAAAGCTCTTGACTGTCCAAAAACATGTATGTTAGATTGATTGGTGAGTCTAAATTGCCCAAAAGAGTGAGTGTGAGTGTGTGTGTGGTCCTGTGATGGACTGGCGACCCATCCAGGGTGTCCCCCTTCTGCCTTTCACCCTTTCAGAGATGGCTGGGATAGACTCCAGCAGATCCCTGTGACCCCGAATTAGGGAATAAGCAGGTATAGAAGACTGAATGTTTTCTTGTGGCAGAAGCTTCCACAGTGCAAAGAGAAGGACAGGGACAAAAATGGGTATACGATTATTTTGTCCACCACTAAAACACCACAATTCTGCCAATAAATATGAAAAGATTATTTTGCAAGGTTATCTGGAATATACCTGATAGACTGTATGGTATTAAACCAACAACACACAGGACAAGGGCACTCTGCTCCAAAGGGGTGCAGAACGATACGACTGTCTTTCCAAGAAAACGTCCACAATGAGCCAACAAAGTCTATCCAAGTTTCCGTGTATCCTTTACCGGGGATCCTGGAGTCTGTCCAGTGATACTCCTGGCACACAGTCCATTTACACACTGCAGACAATTTAAGGACGCAAATCAAATTACAACACGTCTTTAGATGTAGAGAGAAAACTGGAGTTTCTGTTGGAAACCCTTTACCCAAGAGAGGAACATGCAAACTCTAGGCACAATGGGCAGCGGTAGAGAACAAACCCTTGTTCCTAAAGATAAGTAAGGTAAACAAAAATCCAATGTGCCTCTAGAGCTGCTATTCTAAAACATGAAAGAACCTTTTTCTTTTTAGTTATGCATGTATTGAGTTCTGTAACTGTACAAGAGGACATATCCATGATATAAGCATGCTATAATATCTTTACGGTGCAGCATTTTTCTAGCCGGGCATGTTGGTTATAGAGCCATCTTCACTTTGAACTGCTGTCCAATCAGGTACACTGAAAGGTCATTTTAGTGACAATCATACTGGGTCACTTATTTATAATTACTTATTTACATTCATTTATATTTTTATATGTCCCTCGTTGGACAGTCGTAGTAAGCATTTCACGGCATGTTGTATGAATAAAAGTTTAATCTGAACTTATGTACAGTTACTCCTCACTATAAATCCATGTAAGCTCCCAAAACTCTTGAGCTTTAAGGTTTAAACTGAAGGTTTGAGGTCCTAAAAAGGTTCATAATGACTTCTCTATGATCTCTGTACATCTCTAAATTAACTAGAGCACTGGTGGGATGATTGTCCATACAACAACACTGAGACAACGATTGTCTAAACTCTAGAAGAAAAAATCATAATGATTCAAATAACACATTTTTTTTACGATGTTATGAGATGTTCTGAGTAAAAAAAAAAAAAAAAAACAGTATCCCTGCAGGCTGCGAAACCCAATTTAACCAAAAGACTAAAAAAAGAACAATGGTCTAGTTTCACATCTTTGTGTGTGTGTGTGTGTGTGTGTGTGTGTTTTGTTTGTAGTTGAGGTGAAATTTCTGATATCTGGCAACTCTTCCAACAAGGTTTAAAAAGCTGTTCTCTTTGCTCCACTTTTTTTTCTATTGTTGGGAATCCCAACAAAGACAATTCTTGGCAAGCTTTTAAATAAAGGAACTCTTAGCATTTTTTTATTCCGTTTGCATTCAGTTTGCACTCATTTTCACTCCACATGCATATAGTATTTTTATTTGGGCTTCATCTTTAGTTCTTCTGATGCACACTGTTCTAATGAAACTATGGACGAATTGGTAAATGTTTTTATTGGTTACTTAAAACTCCACAGCACAGTGAAGTTCATTTCTTCTGGTTGGAATATTTTAATTATGGGAAGTACCAATCCACTTTTGATTAAACACAGGGGTCCGCATCGTGTTTTACGCTCGGCTTTTTAACTGTCCGAGTGAATAAGAATAAAAATAGAACAATATTGCATTGTTTATTAAAAATATTCTTTATTCGGATTTATAAATGGATCTCTATAAATGGTATGTTTTAGATAACCATCACTACATAGGGCAACAATAAGAAGAATGGCTACAATCATAAGAATCATAATAATAATAATCATCATAATAAGACTACTACTACTACTAATAATAATAATTATTATTATTATTTCAAATAATATATTATTTGAAATATTAGCCATTTCCTCAAATAATTTTCCTTAACAGTTATGACCCTACTATAATCTACTATTATCAAATAACTATTAAAAAAATGATTTCATTTAATTTTACCTTTACAGTACAGAAAGTTAGAGAAAGAAACTGTATCCGCTTATGTCGATCTCGTTCCCTGTAATTATTTATTTATTTACTGCTTCATTAATTATGTGAGACAGTGAAAGGTCAGTGTGGTGTGTGTGTGTGCTACCTGCCCAGAACATGTGGAGTTAAAGTGAACTCAGTGTCCAGAGCAGGGATGTCCACACTCAGTCCTGGAGGGTCGGGGTGTCCTGCAGAGTTCAGCTTCAACCCTAATCAATCAAACACACCTGAACCAACTAATCAAGATCTTGCTAGGTAGTTGGAGTTAAACTCTGCAGGACACCCCGACCCTCCATGACCGAGATTAGACTCCCCTGGTTTGATTATTCTCAGAATTTACTAGCGTAAATTAATTTGTACAGCCCAGCCAAAATAGAGTAAACTGACTGAGGCTATCTGACAAAAAAAGCTTGCTAGCTTTAAAATTGCTTTAAAAAAAAATGAATAAACGATAGCATAAACAGAGGCTGTGGAATGAAGCACAAATGAAGGACAAAACAGGAAAATGACTCCCTCTGTAAAGTCAGTGTGTTTCTAACTCTCTAAATGAGTCATAAGTGGCTTTGGGTATAAATGACCTGATTAGTCAGTTTGACTCCACCCCAATCTAAACACAGCTGCTCAGCCCCGCCCCTTTCTCTTAAAAAAGAACGTAAGTGCTTTTAACAGAAGAGCTGAAGTCGGTTCGATCAAACACAGCACAGAATTAGACACGGGGGTCATGAGTGAATGTTAAACCTTGCTAACCTTGCATGATGCTAACACACTGTTCCAGCATGACAATGCCCCTGAGCTCCATGAAGACATGGTGTGTTATGAGGGGTGTGAAAAAAGTCCTGCAAAGAATTCTGACCTCAACCCTATTGAACATTTTTGTGACACCCTGGCTGCAACCCAGACCTCCTCACCTGACATCACTGTCTGATCTCACCAATCATTTTGTAGTTGATTGAGCAGCCACACTCCAAAATCTAGTGAAAGTCAATTCCAGAAGGGTGGAGGTTATTACAGCAGTAAGAGTGGGACTTAATCTGGCTGTGACATTCGTGTACCTTCGAAAACTGTTCCGCTTTTTTATGCACTTAATGAAGCTGACTAACGTAAAGAGAACTGTATCTGTGGGGGTGGGAAGTGTGTACATAATCAGCGGTAGCGCAGCGGTTAAGGTGTTGAAATGCTAACCGGAAGATCCAGCACCACCAAGTTAAGTTGAGATAATTTTGATTATTTAATATAATTACATGGATTTTCTAGAATGTCAAATCGGTGTCAGTCATTCTGTTATTCCAGTTGGTTATTTCATCTACTAAAATATCCATGAAACGAAATAGTTTTTATATAAACTCAGTAATAAACATTCTATTATCAGGATTTTCCAAACTTTCAGTGCTGCAATAATAACATATTCGACACCTGGTGCCTTGATTTGCCTGCGATACACAACGGGTTCCCATTGACCTTTTACAGATTCAGCTATTCAGTTTAAAAAGTTACCAGTTACTCAGTAAGTAAAGTGTTAAGCAACTGGGGAAGTGGTAGTGCAGTAGTTAAGTTGTTGGACTACCAACTTCAGGACCCGGGTTTGATTCCCAGCTGTCGGTAATGATTTGTCTGCTCGAACCTTTGTGCTAAAATAATTGTACAGAGAATCCAAGTTCTAATCGAATTATTGTACTATCAGATCTAATATAAATAACACCAAATTAATGGCAAAAACTAAGCTTTACAATGTTTGGGTAAAAGAACGACTTGCAATTTATCTTCCTTTTGTTTCATGATTTTGAGTTAAGATGGTGGTTAGGGAATCCGACTAAACCAGGTCTGGTCCGGTCCTGGAGGGTCAGGGTGTCCCGCAGAGTTTAGCTCCAACCCTAATCAAACACACCTGAACCAACTAATCAAGATCTTGCTAGGTAGACTTAAAACTTACAGGTGGGTGTGTTAAGGCAAGTTGGAGTCTAACTCTGCAGGACACCCCGACCCTCCAGGACCGAGATTGCCCAGCCCTGGACTAAATCCTTACTTTACTTGTTCACCTGACTATCTTATCCTAACTCAGCAAACCCAGTCAGATATCACACACACCGAGAGGCAATTAAGAGCAAACTATTTGGCAACCTGTATGTTTCTGGAAGGTGAAAGGAAACCAGAGAACAAAAAACGGAAATTCACACGAACGTAACATTAAAAAAGCACAGAGAGTAATATAAGCCCAGGACTCTGGAGCCGAACTGTTCCTGAGACGTTGTTTTATACCCAATACCCTGACATTTAAGAACGTACTGTATGCACACACACACACACACACACACACAAACAGACACAATGAAAGTTTTATGTCGAGCTTGGCTGCGTCATAAATCATGCATGCAGAAGGGGATGTTTCACAGAGACATGTATGCATACACTCACACACACTCTCGCTCTCTCTCTCTCTCTCTCTCTGCCAAATGAAATCTTGTCTATCGGTACACCTTTATTATATAAAAAGATAAACATCTTTGCATAGCAATGTATCATATTTAAGTACACCGTATCTTGCAATAATTTCTTTGTCTATCTGTGTTTTTTTACACACAACAGAGCAGTGGAGGTTTAATGTTCATTAGCAGAAGAGGGAGACCCTGGACGGGTCACCAGTCCATCACAGGGCCACACACACTTACACTCACTCCTATGGGCAATTTAGAATCACCAATCAATCTAACATACATGTTTTCGGACTGTGGGAGGAAAACGGAGAAACCAGAGAACCCGAAGAACATATCAACTTCACACAGAAAGACCCCTGCAAAGGAATCGAACCCAGGACCTTACTGTGAGGCATCAGTGCTAAACACTAAGTCACCGTGTTGCCTTACTTTATATAAGTTCTTCAATCAATTATTTTATTATGTTTTTTGCTGAGGTCAATAATAAATTGCAAGTAATTAAAAAATGAAGAAAAATTTGAAATAAAGATGATAAAGAAAGAAAAGAAAAAACTGAAGAAAGATGCAGCCTTATTTCTTCTGTATTTTAATAATAGCATCCTGATTAAATCATCTTATCACACTAGAGACAAACTGCATGCACTACAGCTTAAGTGTGTGTCTGTCTGTGTGAGAAAGAAAGAAAGAGAGAGAGAGAGAGAGAGAGAGAGAGTGTATGTGTTTGTGTGTGTGCAAACTGTTCTCTGAGAGGTGATAATTTTGAGGAAGGAAACTACAAAAAAAGATTTGGAGGCAGCACAAACACAGCTGACATCTCACAGTCGAGAGTCAGGAGTCTGGAGTCTGAAGTCAGGAGTCTGGAATCAGGAGTCTGGAATCAGAAGTCTGGAGTCAGGAGTCTGGAGTCAGGTGTCAGAAGTCTGGAATCAGGAGTCAGGAGTCAGGAATATAGAGTCAGGAGTCAGAAGTCAAAAGTCTGGAGTCAAGAGTCAGGAGTCAGCGCCAAGATTTTGGGACAACAATTATCTGCTTTTATCAAGAGCGGCGCTTGGCCTGTGATCCTCCCTGTTACTGTATCTACAAACATAAGCTCAGCATGACAGATATTGTACATCCGTTTCTGTGTAGGCAGTTCCTGTCATTGAGTTTACCCAAACAGTAAAATCCAGATAAGTAAATATGTCCATTTTTTATCGCTACCTTCTTATTTTTTAATGAATTGTAATTACTTATTCATCACAGCCTTCATGTGCATTTTAACAATAAATGCTGCTGTCAAGTTGTTATGAATGTTTAAGATGTGTAGTGTAATTCTACAGTCTTAGCTAGAAAGAAATCAGCCACTGTCTCTACTGCATACATCACATACATTTCTTCTAATCACCACTGGAGGTGCTGTTGTGAAGTGGCTGCCTCTAAAAAGTAAAATATATCTTTGGATCACTGGTGAGCGCTTTAAGGTAATAATAACAGCATTGAAGAGCATATGGATGACTCTGCTAGTCTGTTTGTGCCAGACGGCCTTACATATAATGTAAAATAGTACACAAGGGCAGTGGTGACTCAGATGGTTAAGGGGCTGAGTTGCAGATCTGGAGACAAGGAAGACCTGGGTTCAAGCCCCACCACTGCCAGCTGTTGAAGACCTGAAACACCTGGGTTCAAGCCCCACCACTGCCAGCTGTTGAAGACCTGAAACACCTGGGTTCATGCCCAACCACCAACAAGCCAACCACTGTTGGGTCCTTAAGCAAGACCCTTAACCCTCCCTGCTCCAGGGGGAGCTGTATCATAGCTGACCCTGCTCTCTGACCCCAACTTACTAAGATAGGATATGCGAAACAAGAATTTCACTGTGCTGTAAAAAAGTATATGTGACAAAATAAAAGCATTTACAAATTACAAGACCTCATAAACAGCTGCAAATTTAACGGAGTTATAACGAGAATCAGCTGAAATGCAA